>JAULKO010299808.1:0-14686 GCA_032356045.1 Mediaster aequalis | reverse complement strand
TGTAGAATAGCTCACATTTCGCAGGTTGATCAAAGATTTGTTTCACTTCAATTCAACATGAAAAAATACTGTAAAACTATATTAATAAGTTACACACTAAAGTGAAGTAATTAGTAACTTGAGATCAACCTAAAACGAGCTCGTGCAGTCTACAAAACCTTTAATAAATTTGTATTTTCCATAATGAGTCTTGTATAATTAAATGTCGTACAGCTCATGTACTTGGTTTAGTGGACTAGTCTTGTCTTGATTATTTGTTTGAACTTAAACATTTAACTTAAACATTATAAAAAATTCAAGAGCGCTGAGGTTAAAGCATTGCTAAGTTTATCAGACTAGAAAGAATTTGTTGTCAGTTTCCTTCGTGATTTATGTAGTAATGTAAGGAATTAGTCAGCGAGAACTGTAAAAAAAAGTACCATACTCGGTAAAGGCAAGATGAAGTGTTATATAGCCGTTAGGTAGCATATGCACGTGGTCTACACCATCCGATATCGGGTTTATGTACTTGTTACGTGTTAAATTTTATTTCATTAATAACAGATATATTGCTTTTATCTCATCAGCGGATAAAACGTTAAAATTATTGCGCAGTAAATTCAAGTACAGTTCGAGTGTAATCAACTGTATACGAGCTTGGTCACAAGACTTGTTTATAATTTTTTATAATAAAAAGAAACACATGATATTTGAAACATTATACTGAACCTCGCATGGAACAACATCCATTTTTCTTTTCTTGTTGTGGGCGCACTACTCTGTTGGCGGACAACAGATGGGTGTCACAGCACAACCTACAGTGGGTTTGTTTTTACCTGCAATTGGGGACGTAGAACAATGGAGGACAATAGGGTCCCCGATTGAGAAAGGTCCCCGTTTGAAAATCGTGTACAAAACCAATGGGAGTCCTTCCGAAAAAGTTAAAATACAAACAAAAGAAGGACAATAGGAGGTCCCCGATTGAAGGTAAATACACACTTGTGTGTTTGCGTGGATCGTAACACCGGAGGCCGATCGTAAGGAGGGTGGGATGGTTGATATACAGTGTATCGCCAAAAACCTCAACTCAAGTTATGTCGTGGAATGGAGAACTGAGGATCCGGATTTGACGCTGAGATGGGGTACAGGTGATGGATCAATCCCATCACGATTCACGTTCGAGACGAGACAGTCAAACAACGAGGAAACTATTCAATACTTCACTATAAATCCTTTGGTGAGAGGTGACACTGATGAATATGTATGCAATATCCATGAAGTACTTGCTATGGGAGGTAGCAAGACTCTGGTTACCGCCAGGGTAACACTATCAGTGTTGTACTTCCCCAGTGAATCCTTCCCTATATGTTCCCATGAACCCATTAAAGTAGACATTGGAACTGTGTTGAATATGCGATGTTCATCTGAGGGTGGTAATTCGGCAGTCATGATGGAGGTTTCCGAAAATGCTTTGAATCACAAAAGTAGTGGGCATCCTTAAGCATTTTTGATACCGTCTCAATGTATTTGAGCTTGACGGCAGATGCTAGTGATAATGATGCCACTTTCCAATGCACCATCTCATCAGTGTTTTACCCTGGTGTGAACCGTTCTTGCACAATCGGGCCAATGTGTGTGTGCGGTGCAACAAGCCTCGTTACTAGTCGCACTGAGCCAATCACCATGATGTCCTCACCTACTGGCTCTTCAAACCTCATACAACTCTCTCAAGGAATGACCAGTCATGTACCTCATCAGTCTCATGGATTGCTGCCTTCGTCGTTTCGTTCACCCTCTTTGCACTGGCTTCCATCATCATCATCATCATCCTCCTCCTTCTCATTCTTCGCCTGTACAAACTCAAACGTCTTGTTGAGAATCTCAATGAGAAAACCACAACAGCGGCAAAAGCTGATCCCTACATGGAGCTACAGCCAACGGATGACAGGAACAGAGAGTACATGGAACCTGAGGCTAGAGAAACAACTACAGCACAGCACACCTACTACCAGACAATTGAAGCTGAGAAAGAACACCCAGAGGATGACTACGAGATGACAGATGACAGGAACAGAGAGTACATGGAACCCGAGGCTAGAGAAACAACTACAGCACAGCACACCTACTACCAGACAATTGAAGCTGAGAAAGAACACCCAGAGGATGACTACTAGCGGCTAGAGGACATAACCAAATACGAAACAGTAGGGGTGACAAATAACGACGAGAAAAAGTACCAAAACATCAAACATTAATGTTCTTTTACAACACTCCATGATTACTTATTCCAGGTGGTACTCATATAGAAGATTTAAATAATAGTACAATTAAAAGCACCATATCATTCAAGTAATCAAGTAATGTCTTACGTGTACTGATAGATTACGGATACTTAAATGTGGGTGTCGAGGTGAAAAGTAGTTACGTCAACAAACCTCACGTTATAACATTACGATTTGTATAAATTGTCAACTATGTCTGGTACTACACCTCGTCCGAGTATCTATCAATATGCTTGTAAGTATAGCTTATAACCGACAAAGCTGGTATCTGTTTTTAACCTACCAACTCAGGGAAGCGGTGTGAGACTCAACCAGTTATCCAGCGATCTGTCCGCAGCTGGTGGCCATCCTGATAGGTCAGTGTGTGTACGCGAGGGTCATGGAGAAATGGCTGAAATAACTCTATGTGATCAGGCTGAGACGGGACACAAACCACGAGCTTCTGGACAAATTTGTTGGAGCATCACAACTTGCTAATTCGTTCGTTTCGATGACGGCAATGTTGTACTTTGGAGGAATGTTATACATGCATGGTTAAAATACAAAACTATCTTGAAGCATTAGCATTTGGCTGCCTTGTGAAGGCCAGGGGCAGTAATTGATTATTGTGCCATCAGTAAAGGGGGAGGGGAGCAACCAAATATTGTTCAGAGTGCACAGACATGTTCATCTTCTTTCGTGCTGGTGGGGATGCCAAGGATGTGTCATTGATACTACTCATAAATGACTGACAAACAAGCAATCACTTGGACTGAGCCCGTTGTGCCTAAAACGAGCTCATGCAATCCACAAAAACCTTAATGAAAAAGACTGGTTCGTACTAAGTTCTTTATGATTAAATGTCCATAGCCATGTACTTTGTCTGCTACTCTAGTCTTGTCTTTATTATATACTAAAATATTTTTGGTCAGTTCCCTTTTGATTGATTTGGTGATGTAAATAATTAATCAGCAAGAACTGTACACACAAATAATCATACTTAGTAAACAGAAAGTTAGATCGTAACACATATACATTGCATAGCCTATGCACGTGGTTCATACTATCCGCCATCGTGTTAATGTATTTCGCGTTGTAAATTAAACATGAAACATCAAAACACGTTCACTTTTAACTGCGAATTTCCATGTTTGCCTACTATTTAAAAATATATCAGCACAATGTGGCTACTTGTCATTAACATTTAAAATCTTGCCTGAAATTTTTTTCTGCAGAAGCAAAATATTTCTTTTTAATAGAGATACTTGGGGCCGAACATGAGTTGTTGAAACCGCTAGTAAATTAATGACCAACTTTCATTTGTAAATAAAACTTGTTTCATTTTATACTTCATATTCAACACCATTGTAACAGCGAATTTTCATTTTTGCTTTTTTTAAAGATCATAAGAGCACAACGTGGCTACTTTTCAGTGAAAATTAAAAATCTTTGCTGGAAATTAATTACCTGCAATATAGCCCCCAATTTGGCCCCAAATAAGACATAGGTGCAACACCAGGTGTAACTGTTTTCATTAGAAATTGAAAAATGAAAATTCGTAGTTAAAAATTAACGAGTTATTCGATTTTTGATGTGACTTGCTTTGCATGGCGGATGGGATAAGGTAGAGAAATTGCGGGTAACACCATGTAAAAATAATCTCTTCTGGGAAGAAGTGTGGTTCTGAAGAGAACCAGTTGAGAGTTTAACTCGACGTTTCGGACAGTGCTCTGTCCGTCCTCAGGAGGGTGAGACTCGCCCTATACCGAGGACGGACAGAGCACACTGTCCGAAACGTTCTAGTAAACGGATAATCCCGTTTGTACCAAATTATCTTGCTGCTGATGCGACATAACTCAAATAATTATGTTCACGCGATTCGTACGACACCACTGTCGTTGTATGCAAAACTTGTTGAATAGTTGCTGCGCAGAATAACTCTTAAAAACAATTACAATTATGTTTCGCTTGAACTGCGACATGGCTGACCTCGATTAGAATACCAATGAGGACACTATACCCGAGTAGTTCGATCATAGTTGGAATTCATTGATGTGTGATGTCTGCACACGGAAATAAAAATAAACTCTAACTTTGAAACTAACCAATTGTATGGTGTGTGCATAAACGGATGCTCTTCCGTCTCTGCATGAATTAGATGCTGCTTCCACACATATCCATGCTGAAAGAGTACAAAATACAGGTTCTGTGTACGAGCAACAAGCCTCACAACATACTGAACCATGCACGGAACAACATCGATTTTTCGTTTCCTGCTGTGGGGGTGTTGTTCTCTTGGCGGACTACAAATGGTTGTCAGTGCACAACCTACAGTGTTTGCGTGGATCTCAACACCGTGGGCCGATCGTAAGGAGGGCGGGAGGGTTGATATACATTGTGTCGCGAGAAACCTCAACTCAAGTCATGTCGTGGAATGGAGGACTGAGGATCCAATGAGGATTCTGAGATTGGGTATAAGTGATATGGTGAACCCCTCATCACGATTCACGTTCATGACGGTAGCTTCAGGCGACGGGGAAACTACGCAAGAATTCACCATAAGTCCGTTGCAGAGAGGTGACGCTGATGAATATGTCTGCAATGTCCGTGAAATACTTACTGGAGGTACCAGGATTCTGGTTTCCGAGAGGGTAACACTATCAGTGCTGTACTTCCCCAATGAGTCCTTCCCTATATGCTCACCTGATGGACCCATTACAGTAGACAATGGAACAGAATTGAATATGCAATGTGCATCTGAGGCCGGTAACTCAGCAGTTGCGATGGGTGTTTCAGAAAATACTTTAATGTGTGATACTTACATATGGAGAGAATCAAACACTAACGACCGAATCAAAATGTCATTGGCCCTTACCGTGGGTGCTGCTGACGATAATACATCATTTGAATGCACGATCTCCTCTGTGTATTACCCTAGTATTGCACGTTCATGCACCATCGGGCCAATCCATGTTACTGATGCAACAGGTTCACCTGCTAGGTGCTCAACGGTAGCATCCGATGAAGCAACAACACAAACATCATCTACATCTAATACAGCTTTCACATTGGAAACCATGTCCACACCACCATCTCAATCTGAGTCCGCTACAGCCATCATAGCAGTTGCATCCGTAGGTGCAGTAGCTGCACTTGTTCTCATTCTGATTCTGATCCTGATTTGTCGACGACGCAGCCTCCACAACAACAACAACAACAACCACACGAAGACGTATGTTGATAACGATATGGGAGTGAAGATCCGGAATCCAGATAAGTCCTTAGATGACACCTCGGAGCAGATGCATAACAACCGCGCCTTTGATTCCACGGGCCAAGAGATCACCCTCAAGCCGGTTTGGGACAACACTGGTGCAGCCTCCAAACCAACGGCAGAGGTTTCACCGATAATGCAAAAACCAAGAAAACCTAAACCTTATCAACCCAAAGCGCAATGTGCAGAGGACACCCAAGGCGGATGTGCAGAGGACACCCAAGGCGGTAATGCTTACCAACGAGAACGTTCACCAAAGTCGCATTCAGACATCGATCCTGTCATCGCAAGTGACCCTATGATCAACGGTCATGGTGATGCAAGGAATGAGGGCTACTCACCGTCCAATGATGAGGTATCCTACGCTCAAATCTCAGTCCCCGGCAATCATCAGAGCATTAGCAGGCACGACCAGCCATCAATCGATCACATTGTGTATGCCGACTTAGATTTGCAGTCAGATCCGTCTGGGAACGGTGGTCAACTCACCGAGCCGGTGATGTACGCAAAAGTCATGAAGGAATGACTGAAGTATCTTAGTGTGATGCATGCAGTCTGTGACTTTTATCACACATACGTGCCTCTCTTCATGAGAGCAAGAATTATACACAATGTTAACTTTAACATGCATTTTGAACTGTCGTTTTTCATCAATCTTTTTTCTATTGAAAAGTTCCTCATGGTTTTGCATGCACGTCTTATTTGGGGGTAAACTGGGGGCTACATTGCAGGCAATTGATTTTTAAGCCAAGAAATGGAAAAAAACTGAAATACCAAAATGCAAAATGCAAAAAATACAAACCTGAACATTAATAGTTAAAGACGAACGCGTTACTTATTGCACGCCCCGCCTCTCTTCAACTTTATCATTAATGAGTGTATTTCATAATTCGCAGATTTCTTAAGACCTCGATATCAGGCATGCTGAAGGCGTGTATGGGCAATCAACAAATAACAATATTAAGGCAAGAGCGTTAATTTCCACGTGACGGCTTGTCAACTGAATCGTGTATTTAACCTACTATTTCAAATAACATCACAATACTTCAAGTGATATAATTGCATCACGGTTCTGCTTGTAAACTTTGCAATTGCAGTGGTATTATAATATTCTTTCACAAACAGATCATTTTTAAACAGTTCAAGCTGTAAATAAGCCAATTAAAGACAGTTTGTAAATTTTTGAAAAGGGGAATTTTGCCTCAAGTGAAAGATTGAATTACCTCTCGTGCATTAAATCGGACAATTGTTTAGAGTGCATATAAAGGCAAGCCGGCCCTTTTCAATCATTTCTGTAAATATGAGCATGTGTGAGACGGCTATAAGAAGATGAAAACAACTTAAGGACCGACATGACGGCTGTCACCAAACATTTCAAAAGTCCAAGTTTGTTTGCTCTGGCGGTTGTGTCTGTTGTACCGTCCACTGACTATGGTCTCCATTTGCCAAATATGCCTGTCTTTACCGCTGTTGTCAAACAAATAGTACAAACATTGTAATCATGTAGAATTTAAGTAGAAACAATAGTTTACAGTGTGTAGCTATATAGATGCCGCATTAAGTAGACAAAACAAATCTGTGTACAGATATGCATTTAAAACAAAAATTAATATCATCTGCTTAAAAGGCAATTATGAAACATTAGCGCTAGGCTTCTTTCGTATGCTTGGCAATGCTACGAACGTATATCTCAATAGGATAAGGATAGGGTAGTATAAATAGGAAAAGTGATTGTGATAGTTGCTCTTATAATAGTTAATCTTAAACAGGTGCGCATAGAGCAAGCGACATATTATTATTTTTATATCCTAATATAGTAAAGACATTCATATTTACTTAGAAACGACTGAGGCATGACACAGCATCGTTTAAGAAATTAGCAAAAAACCACATATTTGTAATCATATCTTAGAAAAAATGATGTATTACCGTTACTACAACCAGTAAATTGATTGCAATTAATTACGGCTTTTTTTACTTGTAAAACTAAGTTTCATCGCGTACTGATTTTTGTGTAAAAGCACCTCACACAATTAATGACGCCATATTGTGTGAACAAAAAATATCCACTAAAAGCGTAACCTGCGTGAAGCATTGTAACTGATATGAATGAATAAATTTACAACTCCAGCAGCTTTACATGATTATGATTATTTTGGGTTTATTATGTCGTCGATAATAAGATTGTTTTTAAAGTATAGCATGGAGGTGCCACATCACGAGAGGTGAGTTTATATTATTTACATTTTCATCACATCCTTGTTTAAATAAGAAAGGACCTCAAAATATTATTATGTCCGGAAAATCATTGTGAAATCGAAAAAAGCAAGGACTCGATTTCATGCGGAATAGGTAACTAAAATCTTGTACTTGAGAAGAATTGTTAATATCTCAAGTGCCTCAAGTAGCAGACTTTAGTTACCTATCGCGCACGAGGATGGGGTGGAGAAGGGAGGATTCGACTTGGGCAGATGCTTGGTGGTCCTATCCTGCATGTTTGTTCATTAATTCCGTAGCCAATCCATGCATGGGGCATTACACGATCCTCACTATTGCGGTTGTACTTAACAGCGGCAGGCGCAGCGAAACAAAGGTGACAAACGGAATCATGAGTCGCCTCCTTTTCCCCCTTGTTGTACTCCTGGAAAAAAGAGTCCGTCAGAGAGGAACCCAGCAACAAAATGTATGATTCGTTTGGACTGTGTCCTTACAATCATAGCCTCATACCACTGAGCCATTTACCATTGACGTATCCAAGTTTCAGATAGGGGGCGGGGAAACATTCCAACATCTTCGTCCATCAAAATGTAAAAAAAAGGGGGGAAGTACCGGTTATAAAGTGATGGCACTTCCGATTCTAAGAAAAACGAAACGAAACGAAACAAATTCAATTTCGCCTGGGGAGGGATAATTTCCCCGCCCTCCACTGGAGATATCACTGGATATTTCCACAGGATAAGAGCGTCTTAACAGGCTAAGCATGCATGGGAGTATCGTAAAAAAGGGGGGAAACACAGAATTATTGAAATAGGCTGTTGTTCATTTGTGAACTTTGATACTCGGTTACAGTTCATTGGAGGGGGAAGTTTCCCTTCCCCGTTAGGGGCAACGATGGAAAGTTCCCGAGAAAGCAGATACTTCTGACGCAGTAAAACCTGGCAACTCATGTTCAAAATATTAAAGTTTTGTTGAATCGAAGTGACAGCCGTCTTTAATCAAGCCCTATGACATTACCCCGATCGTGTGATTTCACACCCTTTCTGCTACGTTTAATTCCCCCTTGAATAAATGACTCTGTGCCTTAAGTGTCATCAAATCCGGTTTTGTGTCAATAACGGATTTGAAATTTGGCTTTGTAATGGTTACGTTCAGACCAATGGTAACATCCGTATTTCGTAAAGAACAACCCAAATGATGCGCCCATGAAAGAAATCATGGAAATTTGGGGGCTAAACAATTTCTGGGGATTTTAAGGGGAACATGGGAGTACGAGGAGGGAGGCATGAACATACAGAGGCGTAATATCTAACACTTTACAGTTTTTAGCAGTATATTATTTCATTTGACTTTAAAATATAGGGTTGCAATTTTTATTTTACATGTTTCTGCACGGTTGATTTGGCCCTGTCGATTTGGCCCCCGAACCGACCACAGCAACAGGCCCGAACAATGCCTTGCACTCTCACAGCTTTGAGAAGGGAATTACTTCCCAAAAATGGAATTTCCATTCCAGGAAATTGTATGCCATGAATTTGCATACCATTTATTTCACGCTCATGCAGCAAGGCGCAACAATTCGCCTCTCCACAGAGATTGTCTGTACACAAAAGCAAAAATCCCGATTTCCCGGAGCGTTTTGTCAATAGGAAACTCATCAGAGCCTGAAGTATGACGGCGTAGTCTTGGTTCAAGTCGTTTTTCACAATTTCAACAGTAAATGTAAGGTTCCAGAACCAACTTTATGTAAAGCACAGCCAAACTGCTTTATTCGTAAACAATTCGTCGACAGTGGCAGCAGTAATTGGCTTACAGACAGTAAAACACTCTTTACAAAAAAACGTGTGGACACAAAGACTACTGAAGACATCGAGCATGACAAAATGAAATGACAATGGACTAGTGTTTACAGCTAGCTATATACGCATCACATCTGCACATTTCACTGCACTGTGAATAGCAGTCGCAGAAATTCTACCTTCAATATTCACCGAGATTTTCAAACCTGTCAAAGCTCTGCACAAATCATCTTTTATTTGTTGGGGATTCCTCCACGATGATGGATCGAGGGTCGTGTTTTTTGTATCTGCTCCTGCTGTGCGTTTTATGTTCTCTTGATACCAGTCCACTCTTAACGGTGGAAGCAGGACAAACTGCAGTTATCTCTAAAAATTCACCAGACGGTGATCCTGTGGAGGGGGACACTGCCCAGCTGCATTGTTTCGCCTCCCACCTGCAAGCCGGCAACGTCATCGAATGGGCCAACAGTGCAATGGGCACCGAGGTGATACTGGCAAGGAATGAAACGAGCGCTGTGGAGAGATTCTCAGTTTATTCTCTCCCTTCCTCTGCAACATTTAAGAGTGAGATCCTCGCCATTTATGACATTAATAAGCATGACATGGGTGTTTACTATTGTCGGGTTAAGGAGTCGGCTCTGGCGAGTAGCCACACGCTCGTCACGGCTAGTTTCAGCTTGTCGGTTCTCTACTTTCCTGCTCCAATCTACCCCGCCTGCTTCCCGACTGGTAGTTTCACCGCACACAAAGGAATGATTGTGAACTTGAGCTGCGTTACCGAGCCAGGGAATCCTACTGTATACATAGATAGGCAGACTCCTGATTTTGATTATGACTGGTCATATTCGTATACTAATGAAATAGAGATGGAGACCTTACAACTAACAGTGAGTGAAGCTGATCAGGGTAAATACTTCAATTTTACAATCACCTCATCGGAGTCATTTCCAGAAAAGAACAGTTCGTGTCTCATCGGACCCCTCGCTGTGGTACCGAGGACAACCACAGCAAACCCACCTGACGAGACAACACCTAAACCCAGTACTAACCCAGAAACGACAACAGCATCTAGGCAATCAACAGGCAAACCAATACCGGACAACACGACCCCATGGATAGCTGTTTTCTGCAGCTGTCTCGTCCTTTTCATCGTCTCTGCCATAATCAACATCCTCTTCATCATCAGACATCGACATCTCAAGACTCTCCGTGAACAGGAAACCGACCTGCCGAATGCTGATCCCTACGCGGAGGTCCAGCCAACTGATGACAATGCCAGAGACCACGTGGAACCTCGAGAAAGGGAGGCAAGTACGATACAACACACATACTTCCAAGGATTTGAAGTCGAGGATGATTACGAGAGGCCGAATAAGAACAGTGAGAAACAATACGACGCCATGGGAGAACTCCAGCATGAACCCGAGTACCTAACCATCGAAAGTTAGGCTTGGAGAAGGCCAATATATATTGGTGACTTTGGAACAGGAAGAGCCAGACGACTTTCAATGCGCGGACATATACCTCATTTTGTTTGGAGGGAGAATCGTATAGTGATTACTCTCATTTCGGCGGGGGGGGGGGGGGGCTGCTAATCTACTTTTAGATTAGAAAGCTCTGTTCATGGGATTGTCATGTTCCTGTATTACTATTTTCAGGGGCTTGGACAAAATTGGTGCCCAACAACATCGAAAGCCCTCTTTTGACCGTATCCAGGATTAGCAAAGTAACCTATTATGTACGCGTAATTCTAAGAATGCTAAGGTCGTCTCAGGATGCCAACAATGGAAAAGATCAATAAAGACTCTTGTTACTACATATATGAAAGTATTCAATAACCGCAACATATAAACCAATTTTATTCGACTTCATTTAAGATAATAGGTAGTGGCGGTAGTGGTGTTGATGGTGGTGGCAACGGTGTTAAAGACGATGATGATAATATGTATTGTATTAGGTGCGAAGTGGTGATTGTAAGGTGCAAGGGATCTGATTAAAATGGACTAATAAGACGAAGTTATTGCGTATACGCAGCACATTGTAAAATGAAAAAAATCCGTATATGGATTGATTTTGAAGAATTTGAAGAATACAAATCACTATGGTGATTTGCAAGCTCTTAACAATTAAGATGAACTTTTTTTGTGAAATCGATGGCTGCAGTGGGCATGATACATCAGATAATAACCATAGGAAAAAAATACAGTATATCCACGTACTAATTTAATTTTATTTGATTTGATTTAGCAAATGAATCTGCCTATGAAATATTAAACAAAGATAACATGAACAGAATTATAAGGAGAAAGAAAAAAAGTTTTTTTGTGATTATTTGTAACCTCCTTGTAAGTAGATGCGCGTGCAGTTTGTGTTATGTTACGCGCATTCATTTGGTTAGTTCCGGCTCCAAGGCTTGATAATTTACTGTGTAAGCATATACACCGTGAACCTTTTCTCTCGTTTTTTTTTGCTCATCAAAAGTACTTTATATCGCATAAATGGACGAGGGTAATGAATGTAGCCCTTGCAATGCATAACGTTCAAAACAAGTCTTTCTTTACAATTTCTTACACAAATCTTGAGGGAAATTAAGGAGCAATGATCGGGCAGCGCATTTCCATAGGACGACAGATCATGGTTGGATCCAGTCTAGTCCGTGCTAAGTAGGCGTGTGCGTTCCACTCACGCGAACAACGCGAACGTTCGCCATTTTTGTGTGCACATCCAATGGAAAATTGTTCGCGAAGTTGGCGAACGTTGGCAACGTTCGCGTAAGTGGAACGCACTAGTGGTTTGTTGGAATGACGTCACACTTACGAAGTACCGAGGTGTGACGTTAGTTGACATAGCAATTGGCCCGAAACAAACTTTTAATATGGTCGCTGAGGGTTTAGTGGAAGGATTGTCTTTTGTTAACACCGCGTGGTTTCAAAGTGGCTCCTTTGTTACTAAACCAGTGTTGGCGTGATTGCGTAATTTGGGCCAATTTCATAGAGCTAATTCAGCACAAAATTTGCTTAAACACAAAAACCTTGCTTTGTAAAATCAGGTTACCAGCCATTGTTTGCTAAGCATGACAATCAAATGGAGTTTTGGCTGGCAACTTGATTTTAATAAGCAAGGTTTTTGTGCTTAAGCAAGCAAATTTTGTGCTTAAGCAGCTCTATGAAATTGGGCCTTCTAAACCACTGATCTGCATGTAAAAACAATTATGGATAGCCCATTGGCTGTTCGAGTTGAAGTGGCCGTCGGCCATATCACCACTCCCAAAACAATACTGTAGACCAACCTCACCTCAGGGTCTACCGTCATCCTCGTTCTCAATAGCAGAGAACAGTTATAGTGTTAGCGTATTGCTGGAACGCCATGGGGACGAAATAGCTGGGAAATCGTTTTTCTTGGCTACGAAGTGTATGTCAATCACGGTCTGGATACTGACACGCCCTCATGCGAATACGATGGAAGTGGTAATATGGCCACTGCGTAGCTTCAGTTGTTTGTACAGCGCGCAATGGCCAATGAGCTTAGCCAGATCTTTTCACATGGAGATCAATGTTCTAAACACTGCAACGTGACGTCATCACTTCGGTTCTCCATTGGAGTAGTTGTGGGACTGAGACCTCTGAAAACACGGTGTGGAACACATAAGCATGTACAACTGAGCACAGTTTGAATACACAATCATCACTGGGTGTTACATCAACGTGTAGTAGGTCAATTAATTAAGCGCTGCGAAGAAAAAAATGTTACACTTGGACGGGTGCTGGTCCGTAACTTGCCAACTCTACTCTCCTGTGGTGTATTTATATACGTCCAGTTTGGACGTAAAGGTTGTTATATGTAAAGGCTTTTTGAAAGCGCCGCTCAATAAAAACTGGAGCCTAGCTCCCCCCTACGAAAGCCCGTTAGTGCCAACGCTTTTTAAATTTTCAGTGCAGCTATTTTTATTTTCACTGCACGTATTTTTATTTTCACTGCAGCTATTTTTATTTTCAGTTCATGTATTTTTATTTTCACTGCAGCTATTTTTATTTTCACTGCACGTATTTTTATTTTCAGTGCAGATATTTTTATTTTCACTGCACGTATTTTTATTTTCACTTCAGCTATTTTTATTTTCACTGCACGTATTTTTATTTTCATTTCAGCTATTGTTATTTTCACTGCACGTATTGTTATGCCCCACCAGAACTCAATGTGTTGGTTGCTCCGACTGCTTCCTTCGAGGAAGCTTCTCTCCCTGCGAATGTATCTTGACAGTTTCTTCTCAAGAACTGTTGCATCTGTCGAACAGAACTGTTTTCTGTTCCAGCGTCGCCTCAAAGTAGTCTAGGACAACCTACTTTGTCTCTAACACAGTGTCCATGAAATACCCGGCAATAAAGCCAGGGTCACTATTTGTCGTGGAGGATCCAAGCCAGAGGATCTGCCTCGAGTATCCGTCGATACATCCGTTAATACAAACCCCATAAGGCTTTAGTTTGTCGTAAGAGTCCAGGTGCCACACAAAGTTTGGACCTCTTCCGTTATATGTCCTTCTCTGTAGCCGCCGCCGCCTTCTTTGCTCGACTCCCTCTGGGTCTAGTAACCCCAGAAGATGGCGGACTGTTTCTCGGCTTACCCGGAGTCCATTCTGGAGGCATCTCAGGTGCATCCAACGGTAACCACAAGTTCTCGCAATTTACGGTTTAGGTTACGCTTGCTGATAAAGATATTATGATAAGAAGCAAGTAAAGCAATTATTTCATCATAATTAAGTCCTAAACAAAAGTAAAGCCTGATCAAGTACAGACGCCGTGCGTCATGATTGATGGCTTAAGTTCTGGAAATTCAACAGCTGCTTGAAAAAAGATAGCTGCATTGAAAATAAAAATAGCCGAAGTGAAAATAAAATACCTGCAGTGAAAATAAAAATAGCTGCATTGAAAATAAAAATAGCTGCATTGAAAATAAAAATAGCTGCATTGAAAATAAAAATAACCGAAGTGAAAATAAAAATACCTGCAGTGAAAATAAAAATAGCCGAAGTGAAAATAAAAACAGCTGCACACTGCCGAAAGTTACTAAAAATAGACTGCGCGTCCCAAGGCCTTTACGAAACTGGGCCATGGATTTCGCTTCTCGGCCATTCCGCAATCAGTCCTGTATTGTTTTTG
>JAULKO010299598.1:0-14705 GCA_032356045.1 Mediaster aequalis | reverse complement strand
ACGTCCACACGTGGAGTCATCGTACATGATCCTATGGGCAGGTTAAACCACGGCGTGAGCACGTGCGAACGCAGCCACGCTTGACTGGTTTTTTTGAATAAGCACGTCATTATCATCACAACACTATGCCGTCCACTGGATGTCCAGCATGACTTGTGACATCACATGAAAAAGGTCTGTATGCTGTGCGCTGTTTGCATACGAGGCATAGTTACTGTACAACTGACTATCGTTGCTAGCCCAGGCAGTGTTTTCAACAGTTGGCATCAAGTTGATAGAACAACTGAACAGACATGTTGGCAAACTGAACAAAATGGGAAACATAACATTTCTTTTAAAAACATTTTGGGGTGTAACAGTTTCCCAAATTGTTGTTGTTTTTTTGGTGGGGGGGGGGAGAAGACTATGAAATAATTAAACTGAAATAATTAACTTCATTTGCACAAGACTTTCTGGATTCTTAGTTCGCCTCACCTACGACAGTGACAGTGATGGAGAACGGGATACTGTTTCCAGAAGGATCTGTTACGTTGTACATCACGTTTTGTGATCCTATGTCAAGCATGCTGTTATTGGCTACTGATGTGGTGACGGTAACGTCTCCCCCAGAATTGTCCCTCACATCAGATGGTGACGGAAGGCTGACAGTTGCAAATGGCTGTCCACTGTCGGTTCGTACCTCAAAGTCAGATGGACGTGTAAAACTTGGTGGTTCCTCATCTGGTTCAACCAAAAACAAAAAGGAAAATATTTAAATACTTATAAAAAAAACAGGAGAATGTGTTGATCTGTTTGCCCTTTCTTGAATTTTTGCATTCCTTTGCATTCAACATAAAACAATTGGAACTAAAAGTTAACTGATTGTTATTGATTTCTTCTGACATTGATTACGTGGTATCTGCTGCTATACTGGACTTGAATCGGCCAGCCGACCTCGGCAAGCTCAGTTGTCGAGTGGTTAAGACGTCTGCACTAGTAAGCAGGAGGTTGTGGGTTCGACTCCCACCCGAGTAAGCATTTGAATTTTTCCAAAAGGGTTTCGGAAAGCACTGAGCATGCAGTGCTACACACTACATTGGGAAAGAGCAAAAATCACTCTAAACTTTTATTTTTTTATTTGATAGAGCACTGGACAATTAATACCCAAATAATACCATGTATAATACCAAAATAAGTTTGCATGATTGTTTTTCAAGTTGTTTATAATGCAGACACCAAAAAAGCATATCCATGATCAACATTCTACCGGGTAAGTATAAGCATGCAACTGTGTACAATGTAAGCATTGTTTGCAACTAGATGAGCACTGGACCAAAATCAAGCAGACGCATATATACTGGATGGAATGGGACCACAGACACTAAAAACGTTGACACTGGGCGGCACGATTGCTCGGGGAACTTTCCTTGACATCCAGACTCTAGTGGCTGTACAAATGCGAGTCATTATAATTCTCTTTGTCTGCTCTATCCAATCAAATTATCAACTCAAAATGTAATTTTGTGGTCTAAACACAGTCTCTCACCATTCGTGACAATGACATTAAATGTGCAGTTTCCTGGGTTGCCCGCAGTATCTGTTGCTGTACAGGTCACTGCTGTCGGTCCAAATGAAAACACAGAACCGCTAGCTGGTGCACATGTAGCCTGAAACATTGCCAAGCTGTTGTCCAGCACGGTTGGGTCAGTCCAACTAGCTGCTGCCGTGCCGGTCAAAGGTGTGTCAGTGTATGCTACGATGTGATCGGGACACATAACGCGAGGAGCCTCACCATCTAATGAACAAGCAATGGATTCAGAGTGTTACACATAAAGACATGACAAAATGACACGACCTCATCAGAGAAAGATAAGTAGTGTTCAGGGACTAGCACAGATCAATCATAAATGAAATAAAGGTTTTTCTTTCCCTCACGTAAATAAAGTATGACATGATTGTGCGAGGGGTTTATTGGTCAAGGGGCATATTAAGAAAGGTGGGGGAAAAATGAAGGTAATTTCTGTACCTTCCACCAGGATGGTGAAAGAGCAATTCTATGTCAAACTTCCAAAACAATATTAGTTATTATCTGAGCACCAGTTGAACAAAGAATAATGTAGTGCGTCTGTGTCTCATATGCCATGAGGCTGCAGGCCGGGTGGCATCAGGGACACAGATGCACTACATTATTCCGTGTTCCATCTCTGGTGGCCGTAGTGCGAGCCCCCCCCCCCCCATACATTGTACACAAATGCACATCCAGTACATGTGCACGCATGAACTGCTTAAGGCCGGTTCATACTTTACGCGAATTTATGGGGAAACCACGAACTTCACAATGAAAGTACGATTGTTGATGTCATGAAATCCGAGTGAATGAAAAGCCTCACGAGTGTGGCCCAGACACTCGCTGCGCTGTATAGGGATACCGCAGAATGGGTATCCGGGCCGCACTAGTGGGACTAGTAAGTATGAACCGGCCTAGCGGTGGCGCGCACTGCCGCCAAGGCAACTCCACATTGCCTCACAGACGGATAGCTGGGTCAGCGCTCAGCAGCTCCAATGTACGAAGTACGTAACTAGAACAGGCTTCGTCGGCTTCATCAAAGACTTGCCAGTATCTTTGTATTCCATCCTAAAAAAATTAACGGCGAGTGGCCTTACAACTCAAGAATAATTGTTAAAGATGATTTGATCTTTTCATCATGACACACAACGCTGGCGTGTGGTGAACAAAGGCATGTCATTACTCGCAATAAAGTATTACTCGCGAGCAGTAGCCATTACTCGCGGCCGGGCAGATGCTCTAAAAATCACGATTAGAGCAACGAGTACCATGCACTGTATGAACTGGCCTAGCGGCAGCAGCACGCACTGTCAGCACTCCACATTGCCTCACAGACGGTAATCTGGGTCAGCGCTAAGTTGTACGTAGTATGTAACTAGCGCAAGCTTCGTCAGCGTCATCAAAGGTTTGCCGGTATCTTTGTATTCCACCCTAGCAAACCATGCCACTCGCCACACAACAAAAAAATAACTGTTAAAGATGATGTGATCTGTTCAACATTACATACAACCGCTGGGGTGCGGTGAACAAATGTCATTACTCGCAATAAAGTATTACTCGCGAATAGAAGCCATTACTCGCGGCGGGCGAGTACTCGAGTAGTTGAAAATTCACGAGTAGAACGAGTAGTATGCACTACTCGCGAGTACTCGAGAACTCGTGATACTCGTACAGTACTATTATCAACGTCTGTGATTTTTTCAAATTCATATAATTTTGTCACTTTTCAAATATTCCCTTATGAAGAAAAAAAAACAAACAGTGCTTATTCATAATATTCCGGCATGAAGTAGCCATCCGCCTCATAGCTAAAAAGCCATTCTTTCAGTTTTTTTGACAAACAAAAACTTAACGTTGGGCCATGAATTTCAGTGACCGAATTACCTGTATTTCTACAGTCTATCGGTGTATAGCCTACAGCCCTTAACAATATTTTAGGTTAGCGAAATATTCTGAATTCTTGAGATTCAGCCTACATACACCGATGACAAGCTTCTCGTAAGGTGCACCCTTAAGATTACTCAACGCGTTTCGATCCGCAATGGTTGACCACGGACCTTTTATGAGGCATTGCAAATGATGACGGCACAAAAATGGGACTTGGATACGACTAACACAAAAATGGAGAAGAAATTCTCCATTGTCTACATGTACATTTTACCGCGGTGACCACAGTGATGATGCAATGCAGGATGTGATGGCTCTTCGCAAGGCGTTTTCAGCGCAGTCGCGTAATTTTGACAGCGTGGAACTCTTCCCATTGGACTAATCGGAGTTCCTGCAAAACTACCACAGCTGGGCGAAAGTCTTCCACGACCATTGTCGGCCTGTTAATAGTTTTACATCGTAGTCACAGTAACTTAAAAGGGACGTTAATTCTCCGTGCATTCACACTGGATTTAATTTGGTTATTCTATAGGAAAGTTATGGGAGTTTTAAAAAATAAAGTTCAATGAAACTGCAGGACATAAGATAGTATTTTATATTCGCATTAGCCTTCGTGCCCCTTCTGCAGATATTATTTGGCCTTGGTGCCCTACCTACTGGCCTTGGTGCCCTGAATAATTTTGCTTCATTCAAGGCCAAAGTGGCCTTGCCCTAAAAAATACAAAAATTCAAGGCCTGATGATGGTCGGTGTACATTTTGAGAACAAAATGTAAAAAGCAGTGTCCCCAGGGATAGAATTTGGCAGCGGAGTTAATGAACTAGAACCACCTCCAACCTTCTAACCGACTGTACTTTTCACTTGACACGAGACAAAGCATTTCTGCTTCAATGACAGTGTGAAATGGAACAAGTTTTCACACAAACACGGAAATATTGACGACCAAACATTTTTCACAAGAATAAAAAATATGCAATTTGTTTATACAGGGTGTTTAAAAAAAGGAGACCGAGATTAAAATGCTAATTCCTCAGAAAATATTTCAGATTTTTAGGAAATGATAACGCCATGTATTACGTCATCTTATCTTCTTTCTTTTAATACCAAGAAATCGATGTTACTGTCACACATGACTGAGCAGGGATGGTTAAAAGGGACCCTTGCAGAAATGGCTTTGCGTCGGATTAGGAACGATCAAATTTGCAAACTGTTCAGGTATTTTAAATGGGAAAATTGAATCACGTTTGGAAAGGGTCACCAACCATAAAGATCTTGGTATTTTAACGCTAGCACTGCTCAAACTGTCAAAGACAGTCAAAAATTCAATGCACTACCCAGAGTAGTTGTAACAGTTAAAAAAAGGTCACTTCAAATGACTGAATTTGACTGTTGTGACAGCTATGTACAATTTGTCAGCCTGAGTAGGTGGGTTTATGGACTCCTAATTAACATTCATACCACATTGTTGTCAAAGCAAATCGTATGTTGGGTAATTGTTTGCGTCACTGCAAAAATTTTGATCCCAAAAAAAACCCAGTGCTTTACTGCTCTCTCTTTAGGCCAAGTCTTGAATTTTCCTCACTTTGTTTCAACTCCATACTTGCTTCTCAAAAAGCACGTGTTGAGCGTCTTCAAAGTAATTTTCAAATGTTTTATTGCTTTTAATTTATTTGTTGGACGTACCTACATTTGCTAGACTCACCTTTGCTTACTGTCCGAGGATGGAGAGTGTACACGTATTTTGTTAATCTGTTTTCTGTATATATGCCGTGTTATTTAGTTATTTGAATGATATGAGCGACATAAATGGAGTTCAACTCCACTGACAGAAAAAAATTAATAAAAAGCTAGATTAAAACATTAATTCCTTCATTCGTTTCTTAGTCTTCCATTTTTCCAATGATAACACAGTTTGTAGCTTAAACCTATGTCCAACTCCAAATATAACCCCAATGCTCTTCAACATTCCTCCATTTTCTTTCAACACAAACTTCGGCTCCGGTTCCCATCCTCCCTGACTGTATTTCGGATCATGTCTCTTTGTTCTCTCAGTGCCTCTACTTCCTGCCTTAATTGTGGCACGTAGGTCGTTGGTGTCTCTAGGCAGAGACAGAAAACCTTGTTCTCTTGGAGAAATGGAAGACTGAGACTGAATAAAGGAATTAACTCTTTCAGCCGACTGTTTTCCCGTTTAAACATGTTTCCAGTTAGCAATTTGACGTCACAAACATTTTTCTGTTTACAGACACGAAAACACGCCCCTGATAAGCTTTATTACACTTTTATCACCTACATATTTTCACTTTTTATTGTTTACCCTTAATTACGATTCGTTGTGCATACTTTGATTGTTCCTTTCCTTCCTAAATTCATAAAGTTTTCTTCTTGATAGTTTTGTTTTCCAGCCAAGTCCTGATGAAGACCAGCTAGCCTCCTTGAAACGTTTACACAGTAAACCAGAGTCACCTAGCAATGTATTGGTTTTGTGCTGTCCTACTTTTTTGCACATCATAAAATGTATTTTTCATGCTCAGCAAAATGTATGCACTTAGGGATCAGTTCCTCTTCCCAGCCTCTTCTGGAAATCCCCAAGTGACCAATAAAATAAGCAAAATCATACAGACAAGTATGAGAGAAAATCACACAGCTACAAATGTAACTGAAAAAGTAATTACCTGCAGACGTGTCATTAGGACTGGCATCTGTATTGGAGAGAAAGAGAGAGGGGGAGAAAAAAAATGTGTCATTAGTCTTTGCCTTCAAAGTCTCATTCTCCAGATCCTTGGCATTACAATGATCAAGATTTTGGTACCGAAAATAATTATTAACCCTAAGCATTGATGCATTTTGGCTAGAAACCTTCCTGAATCCTCCAAAAATCCCACACTTTCGGTAGCACAATAAAATACTACTTGTAGTGAATCTACTAAACTCCATCAGCACACAATTTGCATCAATTGGTGCTTGCTCCATCAAAACCCATCAAGAATGCAAGAGTGTGATTTTAATCAGGTTCAGTACCCATAGCTTTTCTGACATTATTGCTATGCTGTCACCATGACAAATCCAATAGACCTCTCTCATTGGACGCCATCTTTGTAGGAAAATGACAACTGCGTGTTCATCAATGCCATCGGGTGCACGCAGTGGGCAAAATGTTCTAAACACACACGCGTATTGCTCGAAATGTGTTCGAAATACGGCACAGCCGATGCGCGTCACCAAAATTTGACTCCAAAAAGCCACATGCATCGCAGTGCACGTGGCAATCTGTAGGATGTGACGTCTTGTAAGAGAAGCAAGACAAACCTTAGCCGGTGGAGTTTGATGGATTTGGGGGAGTTAGGCCTAAAGTTTATAGACAATGTGACCTGTGATGTTTTACATGGTGGTATAATACACCAGGTAAAATAGCCACCATGCACCTTCCTCATTTGTTTTCCACACTGTTCAGTATAGCATCGACATAAAGAAAAACTACCTATACTGCCAATAATACACACACAGTGTTGACTAGATCGGATTGATTTTGGCCGACGAAAGTGGGGGCGTCACAAGACCGCAACACGCAAATTTAGATACAAAGAAAAGTCAAAGAGCACATCGTTTATAAACATACAGATAATGTTTACTGAAAAGAAGGCAAGGATGAAGCAAGGAAGCAAAGAAGCAAGAAAGCAAGAAAACAAGGAAAACTTAATCAATGGAGCAAGTGAAGAAATGCACACAGCAGATTACAAAGCACAATTAGGAAGCAAGGAAGAAGTGAAACAAAGTCAATGCATGAAACAAAGCAATGAATGGAATTAATTAAGGGGGGGCAGAAAAGAAGCAATCAGGCAAGGAAGATTGGAGGACAGAAAGATAAAATTATGCAAAGAAACCAACAAGTTATGAAGGAGATAATTTTAAAGCAATTTTTGTTTTGTTTGTTTTGGGTTTTTTGGGGGGGGGGCGTTTGTTTTGTTTTTGTTTTTATTGGTGTACAAGCATTGCATACACTGTGTTGACTCGGCAACAATAGATGTCCACACAAACCACCTTCCACACAATGTTTTAGACTTTCTGAAAAGTGGTCTTAGAGGCATTTTCGGGTTAGGGTTATCTGTCGTAAAATGAAGTAGAATAGTTGAGGAAATCACAGTCCAAATTTCAAATCCAAAAAAAGTGGTAAAAATGTGACTTTATGTGGTTTTGAAGCAAGTTTTTCCTTAATTACATGAGAACAAAGCAATGTCCACACAAGGTACATGTATGTAACACCAACGGGTGTGGGCGCGTTTCTGTTTTACAAGTGCGGACGTAGAACAATGGGAACAATATCGTCCGCAGTTCCCCCTCAACGTCCGCGGTTCAAAACGTCTACAAAACAGAGAGGGAACAAACAAAAGAGGGAACAAACAAAAGAGGGAACAATAGGACGTCTGCGATCGGAGGTGGATACACATGTGTGTGGACGTGTTGGGGTATTCAAACTGCGGATGTTTAACAATGAAAACAATATTGTTCGCGATTCCCACTCTATGTCTGCGGTTCAAAACGTGTACAAAACCAATGAGGGTGCTTCAAAAAAGTTAAAGTACAAACAAAGGAGGGAACAAAAGAACGACCGCGATCGGAGGTCGATACACGTTTGTGTGTGTGTGTTTGTGTGTTGTTGTTTTTTTAGAGTGAACAAAGAAATTGGCAGGAGTGGGCTTTGAACCGACACTCTTACACAATAAGCTATCCCGCTGTATGTTTTCGGTCTCCCCATTTTGTCAATATCTTTCTTAAGGGGTGCTTGTCAGAAGTCATATAAACCTATAATGCCAACAGCCAGGGATCACGCTCCAACTGTACAATGCAACCAGGCATGCAGCAGTGTGGGGATCATTCAATGAGGATACAACTTTATAAAATATCAAACAAACCACAAACATTTTGAACATTTTTTTTCACCAGGTAAGCACAGTACACTGACATGAACTACAATTATTGTTTCTATACACAACATGGATCGTTATTATTCAATTCTAGGACTGGGATATGCAGTAGGGGAAAACTTCTATAGTCTTGAGCACTGCAAATCCCATACACGGCTTGCTACATGTTTTTTGATAGGAAATATCCCCTGCTATCCTGCCGCATGTTGGCTGTCTCCCAACTTGTCTTTGTTCAAGGGGCACAGGTCAGAAGTCATAAACCCATAATGCCATATAGCCAGTGAGCACACTCAAACTTTACAATACAACCTGGAAAGCAGCAGTGTGGGGATCACTGAAGGAAAATATGATTTTTTTATATATTTACATCTTTTTGTTTGTTTGTTTGTTTGTTTGTTTGCTTGTTTTCATCTGTCAATTAAACGTGAATTTTTTACCATGAAGGCACACCCACAACAAGCTTCTGCCTTCCTGACTGTGACCCCTTTTCCCACTGTCTTTTGTGTATACATGTACACTCAATTGCTTGTATTTTGTCTTTCAAATGTGAAATGGAAATATTTAACTGTTTGTTTGAATGAATGAAAGAAATCTAGCAGAAAGATCCAGAAAATGTGTACATTTTGGGTGTCTTCAAGCATGTGTGTGCAAACTTTGTCAAGCACATGTAATGTCTCTAACTTACTGGGTGTGAGCACCAGGGGAATGACCGCCAGGGGAACACCAATAACTATGCCTAGGACGACAATGACGATGACGATGGTGATCACCAGGCGAGCCTTAGCCGGGACAGCCTTAGCCGGGACAACCCTAGCCGAGGCAGCCCTAGCCGGGGCAGCAACAGGCGGGACAGCAACAGCCGGGACAGCAACAGCCGGGACAGCAACAGCCGGGACAGCAACAGCCGGGACAGCAACAACCGGGACAGCAACAACCGGGACAGCAACAACCGGGACAGCAACAACCGGGACAGCAGCAGCCGGGACAGCAACAGCCGGGACAGCAGCAGCCGGGACAGCAACAACCGGGACAGCAGCAGCCGGGACAGCAACAACCGCGACAGCAACAGCCGGGACAGCAACAACCGCGACAGCAGCAGCCGGGACAGCAGCAGCCGGGACATCATCAGCCGGGACAGCATCAGCTGGCACAGCAACAGCCCGGGTAGCAACGGTTGGGGCAGTAACAGCCGGGACAGCTCCAGCTTCGACAGCAACAGCCGGGATAGCAACAGGCGGGACAGCAACAGCCGTGACAGCAACAGGCGGGACAGCAACAGGCGGGACAGCAACAGGCGGGACAGCTGACAGTGGGATTTCGTTGACTGCAGCCCTCTGGTGTGAAGGTTGGAATGCCCTATTAAATGATTAAAAGAAATAGGCTTAGGCATGGCAAAGAGAATCAATGATAATGCATGGAAGGAAGAAACTTTGGCGTGTTTGTTAAACTCTATCTGGCAGGTTTTAGACACATTATGCCGGCACTGTCAGAACTGCCCTGGACAATCGGTAACTGCCAAAAAACACGTCGTACGGAATTTGATAGAAAAAATTGTTGTACATGTACAATACATTTACTGATCATTCTGAATTCACATTTTGCAAAAGACTTTCAGCAATGATACATGACATTATTTTTCAAATTCTACTTTTCCTTTATTCATTATTATGAAAAATGTCACCATGTCGGACGGAATCGATAGAAATGAGCCTCTCATGTACTGATATAACCAATCCTGTAATGAAAAGGTTTTTTTCTCTGAGGTAAGTGTAAAAATATCGTTTTTCTTACAAAATGAGGTAAATCTGCTTTAAATATGCTTTTAAAAACCCTATGATGACCACTTTTGAACTATGCCCCAACATTGGAACTTTTAAAGCAGCTGCAGAATGGGCAACATATATGCGAAAAATTGAGCTGTATTTTGCAACTTATGTAAATGTACTGAATTTTCCCTTTTTTGAGGGGGGGGGGGGATTTTTACATACTTTAAATTTTCTTAAAAAGTGTTTTACCTTTTTCTTAACCAGATAAATGCCAGTACAAAATCAAGGCAAACCACTTGGCAACACTGCTGACTGCAACCCTCCGGACTAAATGTTGCTTGATGTTGCTTGAAGACGAAGTTAAGTTTAGCTAATAGCTAAACTTAACTTCGTCTTCAATGCAACTAATTTCTTACATCAACATAATATGATGAGAAATGACTAAACCATGATGCAAGAAATAAAAATAGAATACAAAACAGCAAAGAGACAGAGGGGACCCACAAGCACAACTGTGCATGCGCAAATGTCCATTAGTAGCTGAATGGATGACGTCATTATTCCATTCTGACTTATCTATCATCAAAATCTTTCTTTTTTTAAAGATTTTTTTAAAACGAAAATAAAGTCCAAAAACCATTCCCATAATAATAGCTATTGAAATGCATTACGGTTACCGTAACAACAGCCCGGCCAGGTGCCCTTTCTCCTACATGCACAACTCCTCACATAAGCTCCAATCCGTCACTCTCTAACGTGCATGCACGAAAATGAGGGTCATTTGCATAGTACTGAGCCTTCGCGAAATTCAGCATCATTTCGGTTCACAAAGATATCAGCAGTTCTGTACCATTTACAGAAATACTTGGAGATTATACAAAAACACAATTCTGGGCAAAAGCTTTGCTCTACCAAACCACTGTTTGTTTACATTTGAGGTCATGTTGTTTTAAGTAAACAAAGAGTATGTGAGTTTTTACAACATTCTGCAAAGTAGATTATGATGGAGGAGGGCATCAAGGTCCCAGATATGCAAACAAAGTTTTGCTGGCATTTTGTTTTCTCTGGATCGACCTTGCTTGAATACTGACCGTTTTCTGGCAGGATGGTGGGACTCTCAGGGGCCTATCAGTGATTGGTCTGCAATACTTGACAGCTAATTTTCTTTTGAGATCATTGGGGGTCTTCTTTATTTCTTCGTGGCCTTCCTAAGTACATGTATACATTGAGATGATATAATTGACAGTGCGCTTGTTCAGGCCATGCATATGTGTCATGGGGTCACAGGAGCAAAAGTGCATTTCAATTACTCATACGGACCTATGCTTTAGAAACCAACGTTTTTCAAAACATTCATTAAAGTCCAAAATAAAATGCCAGCAAAACGAAAAGGTTCCTTCATCAACATATGTCGAGTGTTCTTTCATATTTAGTATTTCATCACCCTGGCAAATCTCATCGATTGCAGAAAACGATAAAAAGTGAAAATGTTGATCGATCCGAAATTGATTTTTTTATTTATTAGCAACCAGTTTACCTACAAAGTTTTGTTACTCGTGGATTTTTCCCCACCACTAAACTCTGTGTATACATGTAGTTACTTTAGGGCTTGCTTAAAGATGTACTGTCCGAGCTGATTTCGAGTTTCACCTCGAAAATTAAATTCTTTTTCTCAATTGCTATTTTTCTAGCAATACAAAAGTTACTCACTTTTAAATGAGACATTGAACAAAAAAAACACCAACGTTTAGATATCGAATAATTAATTTACAAATTTCAAATTACTGTCGGGCCTCAAATAATTCAGCCAAGTTTAGTGCGCGTATGGTGTGGTTTCACCTACATCCGCATTACACTACTAAAAGTGGGCAAACTCGCGGTCTGCGACTGTAGAATTAGGAGGAAAATCATTGTAAAGCTGTGAAATATTTATCCTTCAACCCACAGAAATAAGAGTAGCAGAAGCAAACATGTATTCATCAGAAAAAAATATGAAATTGTATCTTCTCTGGAGCTATAGAAAAGGGCACTGAACTACGGCGGTGTCCGTAGTTTTGGGGCTATTTTTTTCTTCTTTTAGATGCATGTACTTTTGTGGACTGGTAACACTAAACATTAGAACTGGCTTTTTCTTTCAAATGCTGCTGTGGTCACCAGACGTGTTGAAAAGCTAGACTCATCTGTCAGCTATTATTTTGTAGCCCCCCCCCCCCATTAGCTCTAGATAGAAACGCTTCTCGTGGAGAACTGAAGATATTCCAGAGTGAAGTGAATTTGTATTTCGTTCAAAAAAGCAATTTTCTTTGATAATTTGTTAGCAGGAAAAATCCCTTTTTCTAGTGAGCAGGACACTACAACTTTGTTGCAAATATCAGGTTGAAAGTATCAATTTGTTGGAATGAATTCCACATCTCGCCGCCACTTATTTTTCTTAATATGGCTTGACAACTATCAAGAAGTGTAAATCTGATGAAGAAACACTAATTTAGGAGTGAGAAAATTTCTTTAAAAATACTTGTTCTTTGAAAATACTTGGACCTTTTCTGTCATGGCCCATAGACTATACTGTACACTACATGTAGGTCTAAGGTGGTGGCGAGAGACGGAATTCTTTCCAATTTGTTTAATTTGGTACGTGACACAGAGCCAAATCAGTTAACTTATGAAAAATGCGTGCTTGGTACATGTAGCTAGGGTCGTTCCTGTATTATTTTCAGGGCATGATCAAGTTCTTGCCGCACATTGTGCACGCCCTATGGGAGTGGAACGTATGTGTCAACATCCAGAATAAAGAATCCCCATACAATGGGAGAACAAAGTTGTGCAGAAATTTCTCAAAACCTTCTCATGTTAAGCTGCTGAAATGTGGCGTATACATAGGTCATTCCGTCTAAATTTGCATCATCGTCACCGATTTCCCTCAAATTATTTGTTGGCGATAGGAAATACATTTCAATTTTTGGGGGGGGATAATTTTGAAAATCATTTCCACAGGATGATTCAAAGTAATTACTCTGTCCCCAAAAATTTCCCGTAGGCGATTCCTGACAGCGATGACAAAGTCTATGGACCATGACAGAACAAGTCTAAGTATTCTCTCAAGTTCATCAGATTTACACTTGGTAGTTGTCAAGTCATATTAAGGGCAAAAAAGTGGCGGTGAGATATGGAAGGATGTTGGTAAAAGTCGGAGGTAGCCGAAGAAATAAACCAATTTAAAATAAAGAAATTCAAAATGTAACTTCTTTCAATTCTAATGACACTTTAATATGGCTTGACAACTATCAAGAAGTGTAAATCTGATGAAGAAACACTAATTTAGGAGTGAGAAAATTTCTTTAAAAATACTTGTTCTTTGAAAATACTTGGACCTTTTCTGTCATGGCCCATAGACTATACTGTACACTACATGTAGGTCTAAGGTGGTGGCGAGAGACGGAATTCTTTCCAATTTGTTTAATTTGGTACGTGACACAGAGCCAAATCAGTTAACTTATGAAAAATGCGTGCTTGGTACATGTAGCTAGGGTCGTTCCTGTATTATTTTCAGGGCATGATCAAGTTCTTGCCGCACATTGTGCACGCCCTATGGGAGTGGAACGTATGTGTCAACATCCAGAATAAAGAATCCCCATACAATGGGAGAACAAAGTTGTGCAGAAATTTCTCAAAACCTTCTCATGTTAAGCTGCTGAAATGTGGCGTATACATAGGTCATTCCGTCTAAATTTGCATCATCGTCACCGATTTCCCTCAAATTATTTGTTGGCGATAGGAAATACATTTCAATTTTTGGGGGGGGATAATTTTGAAAATCATTTCCACAGGATGATTCAAAGTAATTACTCTGTCCCCAAAAATTTCCCGTAGGCGATTCCTGACAGCGATGACAAAGTCTATGGACCATGACAGAACAAGTCTAAGTATTCTCTCAAGTTCATCAGATTTACACTTGGTAGTTGTCAAGTCATATTAAGGGCAAAAAAGTGGCGGTGAGATATGGAAGGATGTTGGTAAAAGTCGGAGGTAGCCGAAGATTGCCGGAGCTAGCTTTTTAAAATATTTTTTTAGCCTTACAAATTATTACCCGATAATAATATTCTATTTCCGTGATTTCTACTTAAAATAATTAGACTGCATAGTCTGTAGTTAATTTCTTTAGGCCTCCATTCCCCCGTGGTAAATTTCACCGATGTACGAGATTATGTACAGGCAGTAGGCCATATGTACGCGCGGTACACACAGACAATTCCCAAGCGGCATTAATGGACATGCAGACTGTGCAGTCAAATAATTTTTAGTAGAAATCACGGAAATAGAATATTATTATCAGGTTACCATTTGTAAGGCTAAACAAAATTGTAAAAAGCAACCTCCAGCTAGCTCCGGCAAGCTCCGGCAAGCTCCGGCGGAAACAGGTCAACTCGTACGCGAGCCGACTCGTACGCGAGCCGACTCGTACGCGAGCCGACTCGTACGCGAGCCGACTCGTACGCGAGCCGACACGTACGCGAGCCGACTCGTACGCGAGCCGACTCGTACGCGAGCCGACTCGTACGCGAGCCGACTCGTACGCGAGCCG
>JAULKO010299493.1:0-14710 GCA_032356045.1 Mediaster aequalis | reverse complement strand
TCTAGTTAAGCCAAGATAGCAGACTGTTTGGGACGACTCCAGTGCAGGGCTGGGTATACCTTAGCTGGTAGAGTGCTAATTAGGGAAGTCATGAGGTTTCTGGTTAAGCCAAGATACATGTAGCAGACTGTTAGGGACGACTTCATTTCTCACTGAAGTTTATTAATTAAATTCCCTAGATTTTTTTTAGGGTAATGACATGAGCATCGGTGCAGGTTTACCTGTGAGGACATTCATCAGCCGATTTCACGAAACCTTACGCAACTGCGCAATTCCACTTAGGCCATATTTCAGTGTGCAAGTTGTGCAACATTTATGACATTTTTCAAATATATTTCACAAAAGTTATGCAGTGTGTAAGTCGCTGACTTGTGCCATAAATTATGGCTTAACTTACAGAGTCGTTTTAGGTGGCATAAAATGGTCTGCACAGACCATGAAGTGATGACTTATTGAGCTCAGCGAGAGCATCATAGAGCCGTTTGTCGCTCAAATTATTAATTAAATTCTATAAAGTATTTCTGATGGTAGTGAAATGAGCATCCACTTCAGGTTACCTGCAAGGGAATTCTGTGAGTTGCTACCCATTTTGCAAAGCAAAGAACATGAAAAGTTTTAAAATGACACCGCCGTACATATTTCATGACTGTTCTGTGAATTTCTAATGTTATGCTCAAACAGTCATCGTAAAAGCCGTGATCATCCTTGTCCGCAATGTCTAAACAAATTAAAACATTGCGCAGCTATGCAGTGTTTCGTGAAATCGATTGCAAGATTATTGCGCATCTTCGAAACATTTATGTTGCGTAAATCTTACGCCATGGCATAAGTTCAAACTGTTTCATTAAATCGGCTGCTGGATCACAGTCTTGGGTCCAAGTCCTGGGGCCAATTTCATAGAGCTGCTTAAGCACACAAATTTGCTGAAGCACAGAAAAAGATTGCTTTGTAAAATCAGGTTACCAGCCAAAACTCCATGGGATTGCCATAATAGGCAAACAACAGCTAAATATCAGTCACAAGATGGTATTCTAATTTTACTTTGCAAGATTTTTTGTGCTTAAGCAAATTATGAAATTGGCTCTGAAATTGGCCCCTGGTTCAGTCAAATTAAAGAGTATTAACCTATACAAGCGTGTTGGCTTCCAAATTGCTCTTGTTTGATAAAATCTGACTTCATTATCTGTGTCATACAACTTACTGTTAGAATGTTAACAAGTAAATTGAGAGGCATTTGCATAATTTCTGTGTTTTGCACAAATCATATTTTATTGTGTACCTTATTTTTTATGTAGCCAGTATGTTGTTTAAACTTCCATTTAGTGGGCGTGTGGATTAGGTTTATCGGTACTCGATCATACTAGCAACATTCTGAATTCTGTCTCCCCATTTCTGATACAAGATTTCTTCAGTTTCTGGAGCTTCCTCTTTCCGAATGCATTAATAAAAAGTTAAAAATAAAAGTCTGTATAGAAATGTTTAGTGTTATTTATCCCGTGTAAGATTTTGCTAGAAACATCAATGTTTACTTTTCAATAATATGTAATGTCTTTTAATTCTTTCTTTTTTGATCAGGAGAAAAAGATTTGGACACACAAGTCAAGTTTGAGTTCCCGTATCCGAGTGTAAGTTGTGCACACTAGAGTAATGTGATGAAAAGATTCAAATATACCCTCTTGCAATATTTGCCAAATGTGTTTGTGTGTGTTTCTGCCCATATGCTTAACCAGTACAGGTCGGGTTTATTTTGACAATAATGCCAGGCGGGTTGAAGTCATCACCCCCTGGGGCTAGCTGCAGACTCATATTTCCAGCCTTGGTGGATGGCTGTGGCCAGCTGAAAGGTATTTTCCCGGCCTTGCTCGTTGCGGGTTTATCAGTCATCCGATCTGAATGTCGGAAAACTTTTGCGTGTATACACGTCCTCCGGCGGGAACTGGTTAATGATTCCACAGTGTAACTTGAAGTACTGTACATAAAGGACATACCTAAAGCCTGTTGAATTTGTTCTAAAAGTTCAAGGTTTCTTAGCCATGCTAATTAATTACCCAGCATAGATTTGTTTTATCTCTGTAATTTTTTTTTCCTCTTAGGATGAACCTCAGTCAGGTAAGACTGGCTGGGGCAAGGGTTTTGAGACTGTCGAGTATGATGACAGAACTAAGCTGAGCATTCAACGTAACAGGGCATTTGCATCCTGTGTCAAGAGGAGATCCATGAAATTTGAAGTCTACTATAGCAGAGGGTTTCTGCGGAGTGACAAGCTTCTTGCACAAGCAAGTCTGAAGTTGGCTGAACTGGAGACTAAATGTGAAATTCATGACAGCATACCGGTGAGTAGGAACTATAGAGCCAGTGAATGTTAGTGGTATTAGGAGCTTCTGGAAAAAGACTGCAAAATAAATTCTTAAATATAAAATATTCTTGTGTATGTGTACTGAAAAGATCATGGCTTGTTTTCATAATTCCCAGTAGCTTATATTAATCGCTGATATAAGAACATTCCTCACAATTTCATGTTTTTCGGAAATCACTGTTGGTTGGTGTAGTTTTGGCATTTTCATACTCCCCTTAAACATACTGAGGCACATTTGTGTGATCAGTAGGTGACATTTCTATGAAGATCTGCCGAGGATGATTAAAACACTCTTCATGTCTTCTGGAATTCGATTGTAAAGTTTATGTAAAGGTTTGATGACGTAATATTTTCTTGCAAGTTCATCCACAATACAAACAGACCCTTTGTATTGAAAGTCCTTATGAAAGACCATACGAATGGCCTGAAATTTAAAGACAAAATTTAGGCTTGGTCATTATTGTGTAGTGTACTGTATGTAGTAATTAGATGGCCTATATCTTATTGAATGTATTCTGTATGTAGCTATTAGATGGCCTATATCTTATTAAATGTGTTTTGTATGTAGTTATCAGATGGCCTATATCTTATTAAATGTGTTCTGTATGTAGTTATTAGATGGCCTATATCTTATTAAATGTGTTCTGTATGTAGTTATTAGATGGCCTATATCTTATTAAATGTGTTCTGTATGTAGCTATTAGATGGCCGCAAGCCTACAGGAGGGAAGCTGGAGGTCAAAGTTCGCATACACCATCCACTGACTGGAGTAAAGGAAGACCAAACCAAAGAGAAATGGCTGGTTATTAATAGCAAGTCTAAGACGTCACATGTGAGTTTGTCTGAATATGATGCTCCTGTACCCTTTGCCCTCCCCAATACCCCATCCCCAATAGTCCCCTTCCCAATATCCCTCCCCTCCCTATAATATCCCCTCCCCCTCCCTATAATACCCCCTCCCTATAATACCCCCTCCCCCTCCCTATAATACCCCCTCCCCCTCCCTATAATACCCCCTCCCTATAACACCCCCTCCCTATAATACCCCCTCCCTATAATACCCCCTCCCTATAATACCCCCTCCCTATAATACCCCCTCCCTATAATACCCCCTCCCTATAATACCCCCTCCCTTCCCTATAATACCCCTCCCCTCCCTAATATCCTTCCCCTTTCTAATATCCCTCCCCTTTCTAATACTGCACCCCTCCCTAATAACCCTCCCCTTCCTAACTCCCCTTCCCTTCCTTATACCCTTCCCTAATACCTTCTCCCCTCCCTAATACCACCTCCCCATCTTAATATCCCCTCCCCTCCCTAATACCACCTCCCCATCATAATATCCCCTCCCCTCCCTAATACCCCTCCCCTCCCTAATACCCCTCCCCTCCCTAATATCCCCTCCCCTTCCTAATATCTCCTCCCTAATACCTCCTCGCCTCCCTGAACCCTCAAATAATGGTGTTGAACCTTCATCGCAGCTTATGGGTTTGGCAACTTATGGTCAAACACTGAAAACCCTCGTTTATTTTTAGTGTCATCAAGTGATTTATAGTCGTAAAATAAATAAAGAAGCCGTTCTATAACACATAAAATAAATATTAAACCGTTCTGTACATGTACATGTAACTCACTCGGTGTGCATGTGTCTGAGAAAAGCCTGGAAAGTCATTTCAATTTGTTGATTGAGGGCAGTGTTTTCTGAATTTTGTCCTGAAATTTTAGGTTCCTGCATCAAGTTCCAGTCCAATTGCACCAAAGCATCCATCTCAACATGTAAGTTATTAGAATTTGACATCATTTTCATTCAGGAAAATATTATAGCAGCAAATAGGGATTACTTTGTTAAATGTGTTTATGTTTCATTGAAATGTGCCTCACCTTACCGAATGAAAGGAGACAACACAAAACAAACACAATGTTGGCACACATGTCCAACCATCTAAACCTACAGCTGTATAATATTAACAGTCATCAAATAATGCCAGCACTCAGTTCTAGATAGATTTTGTTTGTGTCAATTTGATGAATGTTTCTATTGTAAAGGAGATGGAGTATGGCATCACTGTATTGTATATTCAGCAATGATTACCTTTCCTGATATTGTATGATTAGTGCTGCATCCTGAGTGTTATCATGTGAGTGTTCACAGGCTTACCATGGAGGGATTGGAACCCATGATGTCTTGTTTACTAGTGCAGACATCTAAGTCATCATCCAGCAACCACGTAGGGGTTGGCTGGTCTATTTAAAATTAAACTTAATGGAATTGCTATTGTATTATCTTATGGCAAAACAGAAATCGTATCTATATAATTATCTGTGAATCAATTTTTTCTACCTGGCAGGGAAACACAGCACCAATCTCTCCACAAAAGTAAGTTGTAATTTAAACAATCTATATGAAAATCCATACAAGACCTGTAGAGATATGAACAGTGGCTGTCAGAGTTGGAATGCACAGTAACTTCCACTATGCAAACCTTTGTACAGACACAATGATGAAGGGGTCGGGGTGTGGAGAGGAGAGATGCATTTCCTTAGTGGAGAATACATACAGGATGATTTGACCGTTTGAAATGAACAAATTGCAATTATTATTTTGTCTTATAAGGACTGTGCAGTCATCGGACAGCTTAGCTGTACTGAATTGGGAGTTGGAGACACTCAAGAAAAAGGTAGGCAACATGTAGCTCCAAGTGGTGTTGGCGGCCGTGTTTGTCAATAACGCTGCAATCTCTGCAATGCCCGCACTGTGTTGAAAAAAGAATAAAGCCTGACGGCGCACTTCAGCCTTAAGTTAAGCTCAGTTTGATATCATAAAATGAAAGGAAAATTCACTCAATATACTTATATGTGAATATGAAAATAACAATTGGGAAACTTGCATCAAAATTGGTACTTTGTTCTACCATTTGTCATGGAAACTTGGGATGCTAGACAGGTTTTAGTGGGCCACCAGTCCATACGAACATGCAAAGCGGACCAACCGTACGTACCGACTAGTGGTTTCCTTGACAAATTGTGTGCTAAAGTCATCGCTGAAAGTCGTCGAGCCACATTATTTTGACGACACAGCGCAAACACCTCAGGAGCATTATAGATAGGTACAGTCATCGATGCTACTTGGAGCTAGGCTACATACAACAGCATTTTATCTGAATGAACTCTCTCATAATCTGTATGTATATCCAGCAACTGTGAGAAGAGCATCTTACAAGATAAGCAAATGGCAATGACTTCTGCAGGGTTCTCCACGGGGGGAAATTAACGCGGGGCAGCAGCACTGGCGGGGCAGCATGTCACGTACATGTACTGTGCCGTATTGTCCGCTTGGTGGCGCGCTAAGAACAAGCGCCCTCTCGGAAAGCAACTGACGCTATACAGCATGTCCGATATTTTCGACAGTGGGCGAAAATGGCGACATCGGCAGTGGCTCGCTTGAATATCCTTTCTGTTTAAATGAAAATCTCGCATTCAGGATACTAACTGAAAACAGGGTATGTTTTCAAATGGTTAAATGTGGTGGATCGAAAATGTATCGCGGGGCAGTAGATTTAGGACAGGGGGGTGGTGAGATGAACACGGGGCGGCAAAAAAAGTAATGCGGGGCGGGCCGCCCTGCAGAAACCCATCGTGGAGAACCCTGCTTCTTTGAATTATTATTGTTGACCACTCATCAAGTAAGCCCTATAATCGGTTCAGATTTGAATTTCTCAAACAAACAACTTTTTGTGTTCAACTTTATTATGTTAATTTTGTCAATCATTTTGGTTATTTAGATGGCAGAGTTGCAGGCACATAGACGGACTGTTCCCAAAGAACTAATTGCACAACAGAAGGTAACATCTGACAGGATGCACAAGCTACAGCTGTTTCTGAGGGAAGGTGGCAAACAGGCAAGACAAGGTACTGATAAAACAATATATCACTGTTTCCTTTAATATGTGATCTAGTAAGATAGCACCTCATAGATTTGATCCACTTGCCTTGTGTATTTATTCTATGTATCCCACAGTTTTCATGTGTCGCATTTGTGTTTACAAAATCAGTGTTTGACAACTCAAAACTATCTCCCCAGAAATAAATAAAATAACATATCGATATGTACCAGCCTGGGTTATTTACGACAATATTTCACAGCACCCCTTCATATCTTTTTTTGGCAAGGAGGACACTAATAAGATGTGTCTTCAAAATAAACTGACATGCTTTCATAATTTTGTTTTCAGCATACATAGCCAGATTGCAAGCATCCTTACCAAGCTACACAGCCCAAGCTAAGCAGACATTACTTAATGGAAACAAAGACAAGGCAGGGGTTCTCATGGCCAAGAAGAAACTGGTAGAGCATGAGGTAGGCAAACCAAAAACTGGCGGACCATGAGGTAGGCTAACCAGAAACTGGTGGAGCATGAAGTAGGCCAACCAGAAACTGGCAGACCGTGATGAGGTAGGCTAACCAGAAACTGGTGAAGCATGAGTTAGGCAAACTGGTAGAGCATAAGGTAGGCAAACCAGAAACTGGCAGACCATGGTGAGGTAGGCTAACCAGAAACTGGCAGACCATGATGAGGTACATGTAGGCTAACCAGAAACTGGCAGACCATGATGAGGTACATGTAGGCAAACCAGAAACTGGAAGACCATGATGAGGTAGGCTAACCAGAAACTGGCAGACCATGATGAGGTAAGCGAACCAGAAACTGGCAGACCATGATGAGGTAAGCGAACCAGAAACTGGCAGACCATGATGAGGTAAGCGAACCAGAAACTGGTGAAGCATGAGGTAGGCAAACTGGTAGAGCATGATGTAGGCAAACCAGAAACTGGCAGACCATGATGAGGTAGGTTAACCAGAAACTGGTAGAGCATAAGGTAGGCAAACCAAACTGGCAGACCATGATGAGGTATGCAAACCAGAAACTGGCAGACCATGATGAGGTATGCAAACCAGAAACTGGTGGAGCATGAGGTAGGCAAACCAGAAACTGGCAGACCATGATGAGGTAGGTTAACCATAAACTGGTAGAGCATAAGGTAGGCAAACCAAACTGGCAGACCATGATGAGGTAAGCGAACCAGAAACTGGCAGACCATGATGAGGTATGCAAACCAGAAACTGGTAGAGCATGAGGTAGGCAAACCAGAAACTGGCAGACCATGATGAGGTAGGTTAACCAGAAACTGGTAGAGCATAAGGTAGGCAAACTGGTAGAGTATTAGGTAGGCAAACCAGAAACTGGTGAAGCATGAGGTAGGCAAACTGGTAAAAAATTGGGCTAATTCCGACAACTTTGATTTTTTGACCCCCACTGTGAAATTTTGGATGACCGCGAAGGTGCAGAACTCGGCCGTTTGGAGAGGTGTTTTTCCGAAATGTTAATATGCGCACAGTTCCAAAAGTACTGAAGGCGAAGGTGCAGAACTTGGTCGTTTGGAGAGGTGTTTTTCTGAAATTTTAGATATGTTTTTGTGTATTTTTAGCATGTCCACATCCACAGTGTCTAGACTAAGATGCAGTTTCATGTGTAAGATGTTGTATAATGTACATGTATACAGTGGGGTTGGCTCAGTCCTACTCTTACTGGTCTTTTACCACTGGTTTCCCTGGTTCAGTCTAGTTAATCCCAGGGCACACCAAGGCACACTTTGTGGGTTACCTTTCTACATTTTTGCTTCTATTCTGGTTTGTTTTCTCTGAAATCCAACTTGGGATCCTGGGGGAGACCACCAGTTCTTTTCATACATCTGCTTACCACACATACTTGCTAGCCAAACAAATCCTTTATTTGTTGTTGTGTTGTTGTTTTTGGGTCATCCCTAGATTGCTACACTGATGAAATGAAGACACCTGTGCCCTTTTATCCTCATCACATCACACATATATTGGTGCAATCCGAGCACCAAGATAGAATGTCATCATTATGTCTACACTGAGGACATTTCTGGTGAGATATCTTCCACTGACAAGAATCTGTTGAAATGTTGTTAACTATTTACAATTCAAAAGGGTATGCCTTCAGAGTCGGTGTGGATACATAGTTATCTCAGAGGAACTGAAATGAACAATGTGTGTACCCATACTGATAACATGTACTGTATACTGATCACTAAGCTTTTATTAGCTATGCTTGAGAGTAGAATAGTCATGTTGTAAATGCTGAACATATCTTATCGGTCATTTTATGTCAACATTAAATTTTTATTTTGCAGTCCGTATTTCAATTTTTAAAAATCAGATTTCATGCATGCTTGTGTCAAGGACAAATTCTTTATTGATCATGATACCAGGTGCCTGTATACATATTGCAGCATTGTAGCATGTATTAAACTAGTCCTCATTGTTGAAATATTTGGTTTCCCCGGTATAACTGGTGAAAAGATGAAATTCTAGACACCTTTCAATTTGGTCCATAGTTTGCAGTGGCTGACCAGCAGATGTCATACACATACAGTATGTACAACTTAAGATTAAGGTTTGCGGTAACACCATGTGGAAATTCAATCTCTCTAGTGAGTGATTGTTGGTTCTACAAAGAACCGGTGACTCAACGTTTCAAATGGTATGCTCTGTTCATCGTCAGCAGACTGCCGGATGGAGGCAGTGCTTAACAGTCACTCACTAGAGAGATTACCACAAACCTCAATCTTATTGTCACCTCACCATGCAAACCTTCAAAAGTTACATGTGCAACTTGATTTTTGTTGAATAATTGTAAGCATGGATTGTAATTGAGGTTCTCATGTGAATAGAATTATCATTAGGCATAAGATACTGTATTTTATTTTGTAAATGTACAGACAATTTATTTATCAATCAGCTTTACGATTGTGCAGTAAACTCTGCAAGGTTGCTTTGTATACTGTAATGTTATTCAGTAAGGATCATATGTACGACCATGACCACAAACCATAATCAAAGACTGAGTAACAAAACATGGCAAGTCAGACACAGAGTTTTGACAAATGTGTTATTTCCATTGTTTAAATAAAATGTCAGCATCTCTGACAGTACCTTTTGTAAAGTTTGGATAGCATTAATGTTTGGATACCATTTCTAGGAAGCAAGTTAATTGAGGAAATCATGTTTGGGTATTTGGTTTTAGAGATCGCAAACAGGAGGGGTGGGAAAGGAGAAACAAACATTACTACTACAAAGTTACTTTTAGGCCTGGAATTTTAGTCTTGATAAGGGGGCAAGGCAATGTTGTCTTTTGAAAAGGGCGCTTTCATTAGAAAATTCAAATGCCAATGGGAACATTTCATGGAGGCATCAAGGTCTTGGTCTCCATAGCTGTAATGTACATGTAATTCCAGGCATGTTAATTTGCCTGTCATTCATTTCAAATGTGTCTGAATTGTATGATATATGGCACTTGCAACACAGTAAATTAAAAAAATTGAACAAACTCCTGTAGACACTTTTATTTTGTTTACATTTCCTTTCAGCTTTTTTTAATAGACCCACAAGTTTATCATTGTTAAATATTCAAAATACATTCAGGTAAGTAAACACCACCAATGCTGAATCTGATCAACCTTATTTGATATGTATGTTGCCTGAAGTTCTGAAATGCATCTCTGATGTGTAAAACGTTCTTTTATAACTCAAGTTGGAAACAATCATAAGATTACTTTTAGCTTTCTATCCAAACTTGAAAACAAGATAAATTTAAAACAACCTTTGGTCTACTGTAAACAATTTTGATCCACTCTGAACAGATCTTCAAAGCATGTTGAATTACCTTTTAAGCAAGTACCCAAGCATTAAGGCAATTTGCATGTCCTATATGACATGCAAATATTTGATTTCAAAATCTACGACAATATTGCTCATTTGGGTCTTTTTAGGGGCCATCTTTGGGTGGTGATTTTTAGAAAACAATTCTTGACCATTTCCCCCCCCCTTCCACTTTTGGACACGATTTATGCCACTGCCTGAGGGGCAACTGTGTATACTGAAAGGGTTAAAGAATTTTTCCAGAAATGGCAACTGTTCATCAACTTGAAGAGAAAGAAACTTTGGACATGTCACACTGCCTGAGCTTACTAAGGGTTGGAATAAGAAAACAAATTGTCAAACTTGACCACAAACTAACAATAATGAGCCAACAAAAATGATCTACAGTTGTACAAGAAATTAAATTTTAGAGTGAAATGGCAAACATACAGATGTATTATTTCTTGCAGGAATGAACTAAATTATCAAAACTAATGGAGACTACGTCATCAAGACAAGGGCTCAGTGTGCATTATTTTCCAACTTCTGACGATGTTTCAGATTCTGAAACTCGAGTCCTATCATATCTATGTATAACAAACAAATCATATTTCTTTTGAATTACTAGAGGATGAAAGTGAAATGAATTTTTTAAAATGTCTCATTCAATGATGTATTGTAGCCATCTGTATTAAAATAAAATGCAAAAAAATTTGATTACTTTGAAGAAAGTGCCAAAATACACTTGCATTCCATTTATGTTACATCCAGGACATTGCAGTTTTGAATCCGATGTTTAAATTTACCCCCTTGGGCTTTTCATGTAATCCTAGAGGCCCATATTGGTGTTGTAGCAATGCATTCCATGATAAATGGCTTGTAATACAAACACTACACCACATCTACCAGCTACAAATACAATAAAGTCAGAATGTTATGAGAATTACTTAATACTTCATGAGTTCCTCTATATATATCTATTTATATATATTTACAAGGTCTAAGATGACCATGCCATATCTGTGTTCATTCACAAAATATACACATTTCTACTTCCAGAAACTATGAATTTTTTTATCAAACTCCGAGCAACTTGTAAGTTCCAGTAAAAATATAATGGAAAGGTCAAAGACAACTCAATCAAGTTCCTAAAAACAATTACAGTGTCAAGTATGGTAGGAACACATTGCCAAACTTGGCAAGCAAGTCTTTGAGTTGGCACAGGGCTGATGGACAAGAACAGAACACACTGCACTGGAACACAGCAACAGGGCCAAAATATAAGAACTGATCAAAGTATTCTTTAAAATGTATAACTATTCAACAAGTTCCCGACTATCAGTCGGCATCACATAATAGTTTAGTTGGTAACCTGTTTTTACCTATGTGTAAGTCCAAATTTTCTCTGCCTAGTGGTTTTATCAGTGAATTTGCCCAAGAAGTTGCAAGAACCATATTAATATGAAGTTATAGAGAATGGTTTGTGGACATTCAACAGCTTGATGCCATATTTTCAAACTCACAAACTTTAATCAGCAAAATTTTACAGCTATTTTAAAGACAAGGTTATCAAAAGGACTTTTTCAATGACAAAATGGGGTAATTCATCAATGGTTATCTCCAAAATGTTCAGGATATCAAAATAATGTGGTTCTAAATCAATATAAAAAGCAGAATGTGTCCAAAGCTAGTTCTGACAGCGACACCTGTGGGGAATTCAATCAATATGTTGTCTACCTGCATATGAGCAAAGCCATCTGTAATATAAAGAACACTCTCATGACATTTGGTTTACAGAATCTAGTCCACGTGTTTTGTAATCATACACAATCAAGCATCATTGCACCAAAGAAAGGAGAAATAATTAAGCACACTACACAACTACAGTACTGAGCCATAATTACAATGAACACCACTTCAATGTTCATTTGAGCAGGATGAAATTTGTCCCCTAATTTGTGTATAGACTTTTTTCACACATGTGACATGATAGCGCTAAACGTAAACAATGCCACCACGTGTAGACCGCCGTGGAGTGATTCATAGTACATGTACACAATTCTATGGGCAAGTTAAAAAACGTGCGAGCGCACATGTGAACGAAGCCACGCTTGACTGGTTTATTTGAATAAGCACGTCATTACCATTACAACACCACTGGACGTCCAACATGACTTGTGACATCACATGAAAAAGGTCTATAGGATACACGCTGTAATTCCAAATACAAAATAGCATGAATAAACTCAATAATTTTGTATTGTTTCCCTTATGTTCAATACAGTGATTTTCAACTGTTAAAAGTATAGTGTTTCTCTCTTGATCGTCTTGTACAGGTAATAATGCTTGTTGAGTTTCGATAGATCAGTCTGATCTATAGAACTATGAAGATGTGCTCACCACGTCAAACTTTATCATCTGTAATAAATGAAAACAAGAAGGCAATTGGAAATTACCAAAAAGCAGCTATTAATAAAGAGGATGTTGATTGCTGAGAGAAATCTGCGTCATTTTGTAGTTTTGCTACTGATATTCTCACATTTCTGTGGGTTGGAGGATAAAGATTTCACAGCTTTCCAATGATTTTCCAAATTTTTCTACGGTCGCAGACCGCGAGGCGAGTTTGTACATTTTTACGATTGTAATGCGGACGTAGCTGACCCCACATTAGGTGCTCACTAAACTCGGCTGAATTATTTGAGGCCCGACAATAACTTGAAATATACAAATTAATAAGCCAAATCGGAATTACAGTGCGCCTGGGCAGAAATGAAAAAAAATTGGATAAACAAACTTGCACCATGTACAAAGTGACAGGAGAGAACAAGTCAAATTATTTTTTAAAACTTCTGTCTCAACAATTATCTCTTTTTAACAGATCACAGTTCTGGCTCTACGTTTACTGATCTGTAAAGTTTTTTGTTTTTTGAAAATTTCGAATTTCCAAATCTGGTTACCAGTTTCCCCATTGACTTGTGTACAAATCGAGCCGTGTTTTAATCCAAAAGTGGCCCTTGATCGGCCTACTGCACATGTGCAGTACCATCGTATTTGTAATTTCGATTTGGCTTACTGTTTGATAACTAAACATTGGTGGACTTTTCGTTCAATGTCTAGTTTAAAAGTGAGTAACTTTTAGAAAAATAGCAATTGAAATTTGTTTTTAATTTTTCGGGGTGAAACTTGAAATTAGCATGGACAGTATATATTTAAAAGCTTGTGGGAAAAACTGAGTACAACACTTGATGAGCCAGTCACACATACTTACCATGGTACCACCATTTGGTGTTCTTTGGGTTCTTACTGCATGTTTTCACATACAATCTGTTATCCGGTGGCCGCTTCTAAAAACACAGATTTGGAAGTATAAAATAACACGATTAAACTGACTGAAACTTTTAATTTTAGACTTGGTTCCATCACATACAAAATGTGCAACTCTTTCTTAATGTCTGTTTCTCTCTCTCATCCCCACCCCAACTCTACGCTATCTGAATTTATCCCCCCCCCCCTCCAGCATTCAACAAGCTCATCATCAGACTTGGAACATTTTACTCAATGAGCTTTCAGGAATGGTTTATTGGTCTGGTTAAGCACCATGTTTGGCGTTATCTGTCCATTATGATCTACCCAATAACTACATTTTAGGACTGCTCAAGAAGATGAAAACGGTGTTCCATAAAATTACCTTCTCTGTGCAGCTACTTAGCATACTGACTATACTTAGACAGACAGCCTGAACAGACAATGCAGGGGACCAGTCTTCAGTAAGTATCGACAGACAAATGTGCCCATTGCTGTAGACATGTGGGTGCACTGGTATGTTACCACCAATGAAAATTACCTGTGAAAAAAATAAGACACAAGATAGTCAGCTGGGTAGAAGGATGATTTGAGCCAATATGTTCTGTACCTGATTCTGTAAGTTTCTTATTAATCTTTGTCTGGAGTTTCCACCCTCCTTTCAAACTGGTAATTTCATCTTTGCCGTCTTTTCACAGGGTTCTTCAGGTTTACACTTCCTAAATAAGATTGATGGCTTCATTTCCATGGGAGTGCCCTGCTCAAGATATGAAAACTGCCTTGGAGGAAAACTTGCAACTAAAAAAACAGAGAGAGTTCTTTATTTCCACTGGAGAGACAGACTGGTTCACTGGGATTCCCAAACACTACTTGAGATATGAAAACTGTTGATTGGGAAACCAGCCCTGATCCCCTCTTACCTCTGGTGATTCAAATGGGTATTTCTTCCCAAAAGTGAATTGCAGCTGAAAGTGTTCCCCGCCGTATAAAGAACCAGGTGCCCCCGCGACATTTACACTCCATCTAAGATGACAGAATAAAACAAGAGGCATTATGAATGGGCATAAAAATGTGATGACCTGATCTTTACAAGTCAATAATCGCCTGGTATGATCGTGGCTGCTGTAAATGAACTAGAGTAACAGCAGCCATGCTCCTCCTCTGGCATTATTGACATGGGGAAGACTATTATCCCCTTCAGTAAGACACAAGATGGAGGATAGGTGTTTTAAGTTTAACTAAAAAAAAAAACAATTTCCTGCATGTATCAAAACCTTTCATGTGGATGATCAACATTGAACAAGTTTGTCTAATTAAAGGGTAACTTC
>JAULKO010299075.1:0-14782 GCA_032356045.1 Mediaster aequalis | reverse complement strand
ATGGCTAGTCTCCGGGCCACACTCGCGGGGCTAACAGCTACCAAGAAGTGTAAATCTGATGAAGAAACACTAATTTTTTTAATTCTTTCACTCACCGAAAACCGATTTTGTCTCGCCGTTCGTCCGCGTGTGGTGCGTGTACATCGCATAGCAGTCTGCAGTGTTTTTGGTGAGTGAAAGAATTCGTTTGTTGCTCGCAACGTTGTTGCTCAAAATGACAAACGAAAGTGCGCTAACATCACAGACGTATATAGATCAGGTAGAGCCTACATTTGGGCGAAATCTTGGTCTAGAAAGTAGAGATAAATGCCTGAATGTTTCATCATGGTTTCATCTAGTCCGAGTAACTTGGACCCAAAATACTGACTTTTGAAAATTGTGTCATAAACGGTGAAATTTTCAAAAGTCAGTATTTTGGGTCCAAGTTACTCGGACACCGTTTATGACACAATTTTCAAAAGTCAGTATTTTGGGTCCAAGTTACTCGGACTAGGTTTCATCTATCATCATGGTTTCATCTATCATGGCATTTTTTCAAAACCCATAGCGTATCGGCACCGCGCGAACTAATAAGTAATAGGGCTAGAACTTGTTTATGTAGAAGGCTCACGAGCCTTCGAGTTCTAGAAGTAGAAGTAGTCACTAGTCAGGTAGTCACTCAACATGTCATTTCTTATGTTTCTCAGTTTTTTCTGACTAATTTTTCTCAAACTTTAGTAACAACTAAAGTAACAGTACAGGACTTACTCTAGTTGTGCCATGTTTTTAGACGCTTGTTGTCAAGGAGAGTTGGTTATTTTCTCAGATTAATCGGTTCCTGACCCTTTTTGGTTGGGGACATGATGTAAAATATTTACGTTTTCCTGGAAATTATCGTTGACGTGTTGGAGTTTGCACTAGTATTCAGGAGGAAGGGATTACCGAACAGGCAGGCCCACCGTAACTTTGTTGTGCATTGCACCCGTTTTTGGCATTAAATTACCAATAATGAACTGAAATCCTTGCCCCTTATACATCCTTACTGTTAATACATTATCTGTCCCTGAAAAGAAATTGAATGTTGTGAATTCAAGCCCCTAAAAACTTACTTTTTCAAACGCTTCCTTAAGCTTAGTCTTCTTCAAACCGTACCAAGATCGTTGTTTTTGTTATGACCACACTAGATTGACATCATATCGCAGCGCCCTCACGCGTTATTACAATGAAAGTGTGTAAAAAGGGGTGTGGCCACGTGGACACATTGTCCAATAACGTGTTGTTGATATTGGAAATTGGCATAAGTTTTATGACTTTGCCACAACAATGTTTATTACCAATACCGTTTAGCCATGAAAACAATGTAATGTATTTCACGTCGAAGCACACAAAGAATATCTGATGAATAAAAACAAATTTCACTTTCTTTCTTCATTTAAAAAAATCGACATTGTGAGTTTAGTTGAGATTTGTTTCGGCGAACATTAAAACTGTTATGAAATTTGCTTGAATCCAAAATTATTTGCAACAGATGTGCAACTACATAAGAGGGTGTTGATTATTCATTTATCTCTGCTGGAAATTGTATGCAGCAGGTGAATGATCCCTCGGCTGAAGCAATAACTGAATGGCAATGGAGCAATACATACATCAATGGCCGATATCCAATACTTTTATTTCTTTCCCACTTAAACAAAATCATGGCCTCTTCCAATAAAAAAAAAATGAAGTAGCAATAGTAATATAGATGAATTAAGTTACATTAAAATATGGCACATACCGGTACTAAATTTGTCAGAACTGTTTTACGTACTTCCCCCAACACCTTCATAAAGCCAATAAATACGTGCAATCTTATGAACATTAAAACAAAGACGGATTACAATTTTACGTGTGTAATATTTAATAGTGACCTACAAATTACCTTTAAAACCCGCTGGCCTGCACAATTAATGGGAAAGGCTGCAAAAGCAAAACATACGCTTTTAAATTCAGTGGATGTATTTATTTAGATTATTGTCCATTCTAAGCCACTTTGCGGACCAGGAAACAGCTTGTACTATTCTTATGGCTTGTTTGTTTGTGCAACATGATTGGGTAGTGCTCAGTTCAAGTTGTTGTGGTTGTTTGCAATTGCCCGAGCACCACGACAACCCCAAATTTATTCTGCAAGTTTTAAAGGGGGGGTTTGGAAGTAATTAAACCAGTTGGGAAAATATTCATTGCCATGATTCTAGCGGTGGGGCAACTGCAAGGGGATGGAGCATCAGTATGAATCTGGGGGTGGGGCATCAGTATGAATCTGGGGGTGGGGCTTGGGAAGAATTGGGCCCGCATCTGCATCGCCAAAGTTTGGGACCTTGAAAATAAATTTCATTGAGCTGCTATGAGCCATGTATTCGCTAAGCAGAATATTTTGCTAAGCATATTTTGCAGGATTCCTGATATGCTACTGGTTCTCAATTTAATTCTGGTTACCAAATATATACAATTTTACAAAGGCCAATAGTGCAATTTCGACACAAAGTTAAACTACTGGTTGTAAACATTGCATAATACACCTTGCAAAGTTACAACTGACTACAACTACTTTGAATAGGCTACCCTAAAGTAATACAATCATAAAACTGTAAGGACTAAATCTCTACTGACTACTTCTACGTGTATATATTTACTTGTATGTATACAAAATATGATGTACTTAAACTTATGAAAATACAAATATACTAACATTGCTAATTAACAATAAAATGTTATACACAACCTGATGATTGGATCGGATTTCTTCCAATGCATTTCTCATTTACAGTTCCACATTCTGGTTGTTTAATTTCCAATTTATCAATATAACTCAGTTTCTTCTTTAACTGTACCAATAATTAACCAATAAAATGTTTTGATTACCAACACAATTCCATGTACCCTCATTTACTTCTCCATAATAAAACATGTATTTTACAACCAGACAGATTGCGACCAACTAAAAATACTGTTCTGCAACCACACTCCTAAAACTTGCATGAATATAGCCCAATAGCAGTCAGGTTTAAATTCTAAACCATCTTTTTAATTATAAAACCTTAGTTATGCCATTACAACGACCATCACCAAGGGTGATATCAGGAAATACACACTGTACCACAATCTACAGTTTGCCAATTAATGCACAATTGTGCGGGCTTGTGCCCCCCTCCATTTTGGTCATGTAGCCCATCCCCCTCATCTACAATTATGAATATGAAACAGACCACACACAATTCCTCCTTCTCACCCAAAACCCAATTGTACAAGCCCTTACTCCCTTACAAAGAAAAGGTGATCACATCCTTTGGTCTTGGGTCATAATGGACTCTCTACTCGATGCTTGTAAGCCGTTGACGGTTGTTACCAACATCTGATACTTGGATGGCAGGCTTGAGTCTGCATGCTTAGCTTAGAAATATCCATAATGGTTGGGAGAAGAGTGATAGGTGTAACGCGCCTGGAGAACAAACAAGAAAGAAAATAAATATCTATTGGGCCAAAAAATGAACTTGTTCTGCACAAAAATGAGGGCAAAGAGTAGAATGCTTTATAGCCCTTGAAAGGGCCACAAAAAGTTTGTCAGAGTTGCAATTTGTACATCTGCAATAGACTGCAAATATCATCCAATGATGTCACAGGTTTGTTTGGCTTTACTCTTTTACTGGGCTTATGAAAGGACATTTTTTCTAATGGATACGTATTGGAAATGTTGCCCTCCTCATCCCTATAAAGAGTGGTAAGAAAAACAGCAAGTGTTTGAATACCCACCCTAGACCAGTATGGTTCATGCTCTCCCCTGGGGTTAAACATGGAACGGGTGCGACGAGGATCAGATGGTTCACCGTGGTGATCCTGCATCAATGAAGAAAAAAAAAAAGAACATTGGGAAAAAAATGTAATTGACATCTTAACAGTCTTCAAGATTGATTATATTTTGTCTAATAATGATAAATGTATACATTTTAACTTGAAAAACTGCATCCATCACATCTTCCTGTGAAATTTCTTTACATTTGTGTGTTATGAGTAGTTAAGATCAATACAAACAAAATGTAAACTTTGGGGGGAAAATGGATTTATTTTGACTGCTTCTATGAAACCACTGTACATTACTTTTAAAGAATAATTTAAGATGGCTAATTACCAAAGATGCCTCGGGTGCGACATGTCTTGCCTCAGCAGGAGTTTCCTGGAAACAAAAACACAAGTAATTAATGACAGTTTGACTGTAAAGAAAAAAACTTTTCAAAACAGCAATTAAATTTTCCAATTTCTATCAGCTGCATTTTGAGAGATTTAATTAACCAGATTTGACACAATGAGTCCTGCAGGAATTATTTTAGGAAAAATTAGGAAGAGCGCATTTTGATATGAGGTCGAGTATAAAACTCACATTTACACCTTTATAATTTATAATTTTATCAGTTAAGACCATTGCCAAAATTAAGTTTTAATAATATTCGTATTCACCTATTTATTTATATCCACTAATTAATTATTATTACTATTATCATTATTATTATTATTTTTGGTGGGGGATGTTACAACCACAAGCGCATAGACCCCCTGAAGCCTAGTTTCTATATGTCAGCGGTTCATCGGGGACTCCTTGCAGACACTGTCATCAGTGATTACAAAGACTATATGGAAACCAGACTAAAGCACATACCTGAGGAGGGGGAGGTGGTGGTGGGGGCTGATCCACAGGCTCCTGGTTGAATTCCCGACGTGCTGCACTTTCCCTTTCATTTATCTCTGTTATGCGTGGTCCTCCCTAACAACATTTGAAAGATTAAATTCAAAAATCCTTAATAACTAAGCAGCATATCATCATTTTCAAAGACATGCTACGTGTCATTTTTTCCCCATTGATTTGTGAAACTGTTCAGTTTCAACAAACATTTGACGACTTTTTCAACTGAACTAGCATTAAATGATCATCCATATTGCTTTTAAATCCTATCCATCTGCTAATGTTGTGGAAATAAATTATTTACTGGTGCACAAGATTCTTTGCTTGTTTGTTTGTTTGTTAAAATTCACAAACTCTTTTTTCCTGTCCTGTACATTTAAGTCATAACGTAGATGATTTCTACAAGGCAGTTGCTATGGTGATCGCTAGGATATTGGATAATTGTATCTGTCAAATTTCTGCCCTTAATTGAGCTATCATAAGCTGACATGGATATGCATGTGACGTGATTTATCCATAATAGTACACACCCCCCTTTTCTTACAAGTCCCTCCCCTTCTACCTTAGCTACATACATTTTGGACAGGGGGGCCAGCAATACGCCTCTCACTGCGTCGTGGCCTGTCCAGGCGATCACGGGGTCCGTCATCCAGGTCATCTGGAATGTAAGTGATCGCTCGTCCACGGCGTCGTCGCTCATCCAGGTCGTCTGCAATGTAAGTGATCGCTGGTGCACGCCCAGACTCTTCCTGGGGGAAGTCCACTCCTGAAAGATTGTGACGACCACGGTCGTAGTAGAGAGGCTCTAGTGGTTCAATTGTAAGATCACAAAAGCATTAAATAATCTTGCGTACAAATAAGTGGCATAAATCATGATACGGAAAAAACACATTCAATCAGACTGGCATTTATTTGCATTTCCATGGCACTGGCATTAGAAAAACCTCCCAGGAAACTGATACTTCCCCTGAACTTAAATGAGACAAAGTCTATCTCAGATTTCAGAGAGGCTTCCACGGTGTAAGCCGAAATGCAGTGGAGTAATTTACCTCTTGGTTGGTTGGGTCTCATGAAGACACAGCAGCACAACATCATGATCAGGATAAGGATGACAAATAAGGCACAGCCCACCACAATCAAGACAAGGGCCAGAGTACTGAGTCCTATACAAGCAAAAACAAAAAGCATTTTGACAAAGAATTGAGTTGGGAGGACTGAGAGTGATGCTTTGGATTTGAACTCGCAGTTTTAGGACTCCTGTACAATCACCAAACGAAAAGGGAAGTTTAAAATATCTTACTGGGGCTGTCTTGGATGGTAATCCTAGCCGATGTACTACCATCAGGATCTAAGATGCTGACAGCTGCCTGGTAGAGTTCCACAATAAACTCCTCATCTTCTTCACCGCTGACATCATCATCAGCGATGGCAATACGCAGGTCCACGCCGCGTTGGTTGGCGGCAAACATGAGCTCAAGATCAAACCCAGTGTAGTCCTGGTTGGCAGTAGCGCTGACTGAGATTGACCGTATACCTAACACAGAATTGAAGAAACAGAAATTCATTTACAATTCTGAAGTGCTTTTGAGCAGATTTTCCTATAGTAAAGGCGTTAGTCTTGTGAAATTCTCAAGTTGTGCCAACAGTGACATTGAATCTTTAGCAGCTCTTAAGTCCTCACTCGTGTAATTTTCTTTAGATTTAAATTAATAGTTTAAGTCATCTAAACAGTTATGCAGAAGCTTTGTAAACATTAAATGGTCCTTGAATGTGCAGAATTTGCTGACTTGATCCTCCAAACTCGGTACTTACGCACACTACTCTGTTGAGTTAGATCCCCTGTCCTCCTGACCTCAACGACAACGACTGCATCTGATTCTCTGACAGTGTACTGAGTGCTTGCCAATGACAGAATGGCTAAGATATGGGGGGAAAAAGAAGAGGAGAACGATGCAGGTAGGATTTGGAAGCTTTTTGTTGGGAGCAATAATTAAAGCAGCTAATACTGGAAGCTTCTAAAGTTTTGTTTTGAGCACAAGGCTCTATGCATCTCTTTTGATTACAAGGGTGAAAAGCACACTTCCAACATTTTTTGAAACTATGTTGACGATAACATATTTCACGTCACAAAACTAAAGTCCCTGAACTAATTTTACAACTGTAAATTTGACCACAAACAAGATTTTTGGGGAGGCCATTAAGTAAATAAGAAACACTGGAAGACTAGACAATCAGCAAAATTATGCATAATTCCTAAAATTTACATTGAAATTGACATTTCAGCATTATTGAGGAAATGGCCAATTCTTATTTCTACCCAGATAGGGGAAATAAATCCTTCCCGTCACCCCCAAGTTTTATACATGTATGCAACATACACTCATTATCTTCAATGGTAATAGTCCTCCGTTCATCATTAGGCAGTACGAAGCCGTTGGGTTGGGGGTCTCGGATCCCCACATAGAAGATCTCTGACTGTGGCTCGTACGCAGCGTCATCCAGGATAGTGATTGTAGCAGTTGCACTAGCTTGGTTTTCAACAAAACTAACCCTGCTGAAGTAACTGACATAGTCACTGTTGGCTGCTGTTGCCGTGCCATCTTCCGTATACACCTCTGAGTGGTACAAAGAAATGGGAACAAGCATGTCAAAGTTATCATGTGCAGTACCCACAATTTCCAAATATAAAAGTTAATTATTGCATCTTTGTTTTAAACTAAAATGGAAACAAAAGAATGGGAAACAGGAAAAAATTGTAAAATGGAAAATATGACGTTTTCCGAATGTTTTCAAAAATCCTGAAACTCTCTTCACTGCCAAAAGGGCCCTTTGTGCCAGCAAAACTGAGTCAAAAACATTTCTTACGAATTGTGCTTGTAGACTGTAGGTTGAATTTCCTTGTGATCGTAACGACAACCTGTGTTTGACCTGTACTCTCCTTAACCGAGAAGGACCCCTCTGCTATCTCATATTGCACTGGTGAGAGAAAAGCAAGTAATTGTTTGATCTGTAAGTAACATTTGTTTAGCGAAAAAAAGGAATAATTTGGTCTAAAGTAAGATAGTATGATTGCATTTGAAGAGAACATGCTAGTCTTTATTGTCCGTACTGTACCGGTAATCATTCTGACCCTCAACTCACCATCATCATCAGAAATTGACAGATTGGTGTTTGATGTTGGTCCAATTTCACCGTTATCAACTCGCACAATCCGGACGTCCAGCGATTCCGTGTATTCTGGCACCTGGTCTGGTATTATCCGTATTGGCACCGTAACCCTGTCCTCCCCAGCACGGAATTGAAGCCTTGCTTGAACCAGACGGCTGTAGTCTGCATCTGGTGTTGCAGTGTTGATGCCGGCAACACCATCCAATGTGGAAATATCTGCAGGGAGACGATGAATGGAATGGAAAGAATTGGGGAAAATATGTGAAGTCAAGTTCAAAAAATATAAACATTACAGTTATCATTGAAATATTACAAAAAAGAAGTATTTCCATGGATAACAGGCCAGGATATTTGATCAATTAGGACCCAACGAATAGCAAAAGAAGTGGAACATAAATCAGGTTATGTACAAGTTTGGTAGGCATTTATTAGGATGTGGAGGGGGGGGAACAAGTTGAAAAAATCCCAAGACCTAATTTTTTCATGTGAAAATAATTGAACACAGCAAACAACATGTATGAACCATTTACAATGAAAAAGAAGATAGAAAACAACATTTGACAAACACAGAGTCAAGAATTTAAACATGACAGACAACAAGAACTTGCTTGATAAAACAACAATCACAAAACCAATACTGCAAAAAGAAAATGGAAGATGAAAACTGGAAGAAAAACTGGAAAAATATTTTAGAAAAGACAAACAATTTCAGAAATGACCATTTTGTTTACTCACAGACATCAGCTTGTTTGTTAAGGTAGCCGTCCCTAAGCACAGCAATGATTATACTACCAACTGCCTCAGTTGCAATATAGGCACTCATCTCAAAGTTATACCTTGCTGTAGAGTACATGAATACAGAGGAATAAAGGAGAAAGTAAAAAACCTATGGGCCAATGGTGCTGTTCCCATTCGTTTTCTTACGGCAATCTTCTGAATGTGGGTTCTAAACTACGACATAGGGCCACAGGTGTTCTCGAGCAAGATATATGTACAATTACTGATAGCAGAATTAATTTGTGTTTGGCCATAGGAGACAAGGGCAGCAAAATAAAGTAACAAATGCTGCAGTTGTGGAAATGTGAACTTATTCCTAGAAAAATCAAAGAATAATAGAATTGTTGGACTCATGGGGTGGGAGAGAAAATACTTTTTGAGGGAATGGAGATATTATATGGAGCACTAAGAGGGGACTAAGAGGTAAGTCTTCATATTCTAAATAATGCACATTATATTCAAACAAGTAAATCTAAGCAAAATGTTTCTATTCATGACAAAGAGTTTTAAAAACTGGCAGTTTCTGTTTTCAGACTGATAGCATTGATTATTCCCATTTCATTCATTTCTGATCAAGGCCTCACTGACAACAGAAAAGTGTGGGCACAAAAATATACCGTACTAAAACAGTTGGCATGCATTATGATCAAGGGGTCAATTGTATATCTTTACTTAAAGGACAAACAATTTAATCAATACCGTCATCGTCCTGTATGGTAACAGTGGCCACATCAGCTGATGAATTTATTGTGCCAGCGGATGGCTCAGATATTCTGACACTAAATGTTTCATCTTCTTCGCGCTGACCATCGTCCGTGATGTCAATCCGGACAGTCAGAGACAACGAATTGGCGACAAATTCTCTCCTTTGGCTCAGTGCGTCAAAGTCCTGAGGACTTGTTGCTGAATCTGGGTTTGTGGTCACCACTAGGGTAAAAGTGATGAACAAGTAAAGTTACAGATGTGAATCTGAAGTTAGTCAAGTCGGTAAATTATTTTATTACAGCCAACTCAATGGCAAATACCTACGAAAAGCATTCTTCCATTGTGGCCTGGTCTGAAGGTGGTTTATATTGGTGATTAAATGTGAATTTTTGAAATGGTGCTCACAAAAAGACATGGGGCAAGTGGACATGTCTCCAAGGACATAAGCAAGAAATCTCTTTTTGTTTTTCTTCCAAAACTGAAAACACATTTGAACTGATGTTTGGTTAGCACAGAACATAGATTTTTTAAATGGAGTTGAAGGTTGTTTTTTTGTTTTACATTACACAACAAAAACTGTCTGAGGTAGGATTCAAATCTTTGATAGGAAGAACACTTACACACACTTGTAGGTACATTGATGTTTGCTCCAGAACGGGTTATTTCAATGATGACATGAGCCTCACTCTCTTTCATAAAGTATGTTGTTTTTCTCAGGCTGTACACTTTGGATTAAAAGACAGGAAATTCAAACTTTGAAAAAAGTCTCCAGTCTAAGATCAAACATTTATGGCTCAAAAACAATAAAAAATAAAAACATTCATCAACTGTCTTGCAATGCCAATCTCTTTTTTTTAAGTGGTTGGAAAATTAATATGAATAAACTCTTATGACAATCATTACAATGCTGCATGCAAAAATACCAATCTTTTATGGATTTCTTTGTGTTTCTGTAGAAAAGGACATTTAAATTAATTGACAGGGAATTCCAGCAACATAAAATTCACATAGTCTGTTTAATGTCAGTTTAACTTTAATGTCACCTAGGATAGTTGATAATTCAATTTGTGTGTTAATATTCTTTGAAATAATTGTGTTTTTAATCATGTTTTAAATGTGTTTTGAATCATTTGGGGTTTGGTTTTTTTTAATAACAGTTGTGAACCACACTAAAAAAAACCTGTAATACCTTCTTAGTTTGTTTTTATCTACTTGTAATTTTCTTTTATGTGCATAAAGTTACAGTATTTGTTGGCAGGGGTTTGGAAAGGCGCATCTTTTTGATGGGCAGCTCCTGCTAACACGGATTTTTGTTGTCTGCAGAGTACAAACAAACAAACAAACAAACAAACACTTTTAACTTCTTGCTCTTTTGGTAATTCTGTTCAAGGAAAGAATTCCATATCTCACCGCCACCTTAGACCTCGTGTACAAAGTCTAAGGGCCATGACAGAAAAAGTCTAAGTATTTTCAAAGAAAAAGTTGAAATTTTCTCACTCCTAAATTAGTGTTTCTTCATCAGATTTACACTTCTTTGTAGTTGTCAAGTCATATTAAGGGCAAAAAAGTGGCAGTGAGATTTGGATTTCTTTCCCTATTCAACTTTATACCATTTTATATTATTCCTACAGAACTTATCCCTGTTCTCAATATTTATTTAGCCAAATTAAATCAAATAACAAAAGTAGCATACATACAGATTTTTTTTCTTTCTCCTCTCCATACATTGAGAACTGGAAAAGGTCATACGAATGAGCACAATCAACACCACTCCCTGTTCACTTAGTGCATGCAATATTTTGGATTCTTTTTAGAATCTGAACTGAACCGAAAAGCAGACTTGCCAAATGCAAGCGCCATGCAGGCACCAAACATACTACACAGAGCACTATACAAGACTTTTCAAAGTTGTACCAAAGGCAGCAGTGAACTTTCAATTGTCCCTTTGTGTTGTGATATGGTGTTCAGAAATTCCAAGTTTTACTGATAGGCAGGGCCCGGATCTGTTAATATACCATAATTGATTGAAGTACCACAAGAATTTAAATTGGATATCAAATGAAAGATGACTGGAAATGCTTCAATTTGAGGACAAAGTAGTTTAATGCGGTTAACTACTGATATGCACAAAAAATCTGCATTTGAAGGCAAAACTGGTTTTTGACTGTCTGAAATAAATGACATTGTATATCGCTGTTTGACAAACATTCAGCAGAAATTACAAAACCATTTGAAATAGACTCTTTTAAATTTGTATTCATGACTGTCTTCCCAAACAAATTCCATTTGTAGCATGGAACATGTAAGAGTTCAGGATCACTAAAAACTATTGGTTATAGTGCAAAAAATGTAGCTTGACCATAATGTAACCACTTACGTCTTCTTTGAAAATCATCCATTACTCAAACAGTATAATTTTATCCCTTAAATGTATACCCCTATATAGGTTTAACCAAATAAAAGTTATTTTAAAGAATACACTTGAAGGGTACTTTTCTGTCAGTAAAGATGTTTTGGGAAAGGGGTCTAAAATGTAACCTGAGTAACCAACACTTTCCCTGTTGTTTAAAATCCATAAAAAAAATTATGAACTTCTCATTAAATGTTGAGGCCTAAATATAATGCAGCTAATCTCAGCAAATGTGTCCATCATGCTAATACAGAAATGATGATACTAAAAACCAGAAAAATACATCAAAAATGTAATGTGAGTAATCGTGGCATTGCCTCGTGGTTTTTTATTTGCACTATGCACAATTATCAAAGAGAGGCTGGAAGAGTCTTATATAATGAGAGACTTGTTTTGGGGATAGTGAACTATGGTTATGAGGAATTTAAGGGGTTGTCTTTGAAGAGAACTCAAGCTCTAAGTCTAAGCCCCTCCCCCTCCTTCCCCCTTCCCTGCCCCAAGCTTACGGAATACATCCTGCAGTGTCACAGCATATGACTATACTCTGCACAAGATACACCATGCAGAGTATGAGAACAAAACAATACCTTATTCTTAGGCTATCACTGGGAACAAGTCTTTTAAGTAGGCCCTATTGTCCATTGCTACATGTACAGAATAGTATTTGGAAACAATATTTTGTAAAAAATGATAAATTAAACTGATTCTAAGTTTCTATTGAAAAATGGAAAATACTTCTAGGATGGCGTACAAAACCGCTAAATAAGAAAAAGAACAGAGTTATGGTGCAACTTGTAAATTTTTTTAAAGAGATTTATAAACAAATTAACATTCATAATTCATAAGACGTCAATGATCAAAATAACATTAGAGACAAACACCCAAAAAAAAGGAGAACTAAGATGTGCTCTACGTACATTTAAAAACAATAATCTTTTAACATTTGCAAACAACTTTTATAATTATAAATTCACTGAACTTTTTTGTACAAAATGCTGAAAAATGTGGATTAATTTTCTACTTAACTTTAGTTGCAATATTCTGCCCCAACCACTCAAGTTTTTTAAATAATAAACTGTAATTAAGACAGTGTCAAATGATATCTTTTCAAACCAATACAAATGGGGTGGATCCACCGTGATTTTTTTTTTTGGGGGGGGTTGCTTTTAATGGGTAAAAAACAAAAAATCTGTCCGACCTAACATCTCCTTCCATTTGTTGGCTTAATGATTTACGGGCAACAAATTTATCATCTTTTTGGCCTGCCCCTCCCCCCTATAAACATTCCTGGATCCGCCCCAGCTGCATATTGTTTTGCAATAAAATTGTACTCACTCTGGCTGTGTGCAACAGGTAGTAGTGGTAGTGCTATTAGCATAAACACCATCAATGCTTCCCGTATGGTGATCATGATTCCCCAAAGCTGAAGAATTAAGGCCGACTGTTGTTAGATTTCTCCCCAAATCGCCAACTGAAAACTCGATTTTGAAGATGTCCCCGAGATGCACAGCCCGCTCGGTGTTACAAGCAACAGACTGATTCTAGGCTCATTCACATCGAAAACAAACAAACAATCTCCACCCAGATAAATGTTGGAAAAACATCAAGTAGGAGTTGCCCAAAACTAAACTCGTTCAAGCGTGCATGTGAAAAGTACATGTACGCGTACTGTATGTGCAGTACTGTATGTGGCACGCGTGTGGTGCATGCTGTGACGGTGGTGAAGCACTGAAGCGTGTCCGTAACTTTTGTTCAAATCGTCCGGTGCGGTTTACAGAAAACTATGGAACGCGCATCGCAGAAATTACCTCTTGGTAAAAAATACTTTATTTAGGACCTCGCTCTTTGAGAAAAAATAGACTTTTATGCTATTGGACTCAGTAGTGATGATTCCCTGTTGAATAGCAGCCAGATTGATGGCAGCGTTTTGGTTTTTGAGGGAAATTATGGGATGAAACGACAGTCGCGACTATATACAACCGGTAACCGGACCATGGAGGAATAAGAATTCTTATTACTCCATGATACAACACACTTGGCAAACTAGTCCGACTACCTCTGATCTCTGACCGTACACAATCACAAGCTCTGAGACAGTCGGACGATTGGCAAACTAGATGGATGATTGTTTATGGTTTAACCTGCCCAAACGCCCTTTCGATCATGACCCTCGCAGAAGAGAGGCGTTTGTTGTACCGTTTCTGGTTACGCGTCAGGTTTCCATAGTTCTTATTTGGCGTCATGAGCCATGTCATGAGAGGGTATGCAGAGTCCCCGAGGAGGAATTCTCCATCCTGGAATTTGTTGGCTGAATCCTGGAAAACTGAAGAGTTTCTTAGTACTCTTGAGTCATGCGTACACCCGGGCCAACCAGTATAAACATGTGTAAAGCAGAGTTCATGATCACACACGCCTTGTAAGACCACAGAGTGATATTTCTTACGGTTGATGTAAGAAATTGGATTGTCCTCCTTCTTTGGTGCCCTTATCTCAATGTGTGATCCATCAATTGCTCCAATTACTCCTGGGAAATGACAGTACTCAGCGAATCCCTCAGAAATTTGTTGGCGCTTTTCCCGAGATGGCCATTGGATTGCCCTCTTCATCAGGTTTTTGATAATGGCCTGACAAACTCTGCGGCATATGCAGTGTGTTGTAGATTTTGAGATGCCGAATCTGTCAGAAATTGACCGAAATGAGTCCGGGGTCCCAATGTACCAAAGAAACACCATGGCCTGCTTGGAAATTGTGACAGGGGCACGACCGTATCCCGCAGTCTGCAACTCTGGGCAGCCGCTTAGCTCATTCACCAAAATTTCAAAGGAAGATCTTGAGAGGCGAAAATGCGACTTAAAGTCGTCCATTGTCTGCAGTGGCACTACGCGCTCGGCGTAATTTTCAATACGTGGTACTTTTGCACGCCGGCCAAACTTGTCGTGGATCATAAAAAATAGCTCATCATCCATGCACCGAAGCACAGTCTCTATGTTATTATTACCTCCGGATCCCATCAAAACTAGGGCCAGCAT
>JAULKO010298968.1:0-14784 GCA_032356045.1 Mediaster aequalis | reverse complement strand
AATCCTGTTTTTATCAAGGAAGAATTTTCATGCTAAGCAAATTTCTGTGCTTAGCAGCTCTATGAAATTGGCCCCTGGTCTTACCAAGCATGTAAATGATTATTACACCCAATTTATAAATGCCTCAGACAGTTTCACTATTCCTGATGGTCGACAGCCTGTCACGTGGGTGTGTTTAAACCTTTGTTTAATCACGGTTGAAAGTTGTTTAAACACGGCGCGTCGAAACCCGTTGTTCTAAGCCGATACGGAATGGAGACAGAGTTTTAGGCCCGCGAACAAAATGTAATGGAGTTTATTATGTTAGACAGCGCTAGTGCACGCGTATAAAATGTATCTCGTGTGCGTACGCGCGTGCGACAGGCAAGCCTAGAGCGCCTTCACGCGCACATAAGGCTGATACGCGCGCACATAAGGCTGATACGCAAGCACATGTTTTTTACTTTGCAGATTGAACAAAAAGTGGGGTGAAACAGCTTCGCATTTTGCCTTTTTTACGGGAGGTCTTTGCTTTTTCACATGAATGGGGATACAAATGTGACGACCCGGTCAATAATAACCTCGGAGGGTCGTGGCCACTGTTAATGGACATCGCCTTCAGCTCGGTCCATTAAATTAAACAGCGTCACGCCCCGCCTATATTGACGTGGTAGAGACCGGTTCGTCACACTTTTATCCCCTTATTACATTGCTCTCACGTGATAACAGAAGTTGAATTGCTTCTCTATTTATAGCGCCAACAATGGAAACGTTAATCACTTTATTTCAAATGAGCCCTTATATATCAATAATACAGGCTAGATTCGCCACGCCGCTCATGATACTTGCCAAGGGTGGTGAGGCTACGTGAAATGTGAAAATGGCTGATGTTTTTTTCGGTGTCAAATAGACCTCTAGTTTTGGTAAATGGATGGCAAATAAATTATGCCGGTGCAATATAGCGGCCTGCATCTCGAGGAAAAGCATAGTATTCTTTTGTTTTCTCATATAACACACCTCATCGGTCAAATGACATCAAACGGTCGTCCAAACCAACTCTGAAGCAAATAATGAGAAACAACGATCAAATTACCAGAAGAGTATAACAAAACGGTCTTCAATTACGCAAATTTACATATACTAAAAACACCAAAATACATTAAACATATAACCGACTCAACTAGGCAAATCGTAGAATTCGTCACTTCTGTTTATTGCCCAGAAAGCTCATCGGAGCGCCCTTCAATGTGGTATATACAGAACCAAGTCAAGTCAAGTCACATTTTCCAAGTCAAATTTTTTGAAGTACTGAGACCAAAGAAATGATCATGGGTCATCGCAATTTCGGTCAATACAGTGTGATAAAAAAAAAAGTATACCGAAATTGAACCCCAAAATGTAATATATCACCAAAACTGATATCACCAAATTAGTATCAATAATGTAGCCTACGATCTTCTCTTTAGAATCATAGGTCACTCACCCTGTCCGTGTCCAACTGAGTATATAGGATTGAGTGATGTTGACAGGTGATCAGTGTGTGTGAACAAACGCCTTCATGCACTACGTCACTCAATCCTACACTAACTTGGACACGGACAGAAGTTGGACACAAGTTGAAACCACTGAATGAACGATGAAAGTTAGTGCCTCACCGAAAGCACTTTGATTTCATACACAAGGGTTGGTTACGTCATTGTGACGTTATAATCTCTTTTTCGAATTGGAAACTGATGTGACCGGTGTGGGATGCGACTGATTAAAAGTAGAAAACCCACGATTTCAAAACGTGTAGTTGAATCGATAGACTGGGAGCCACGAAGCCATTACTCACTCATATTTTTTCATTGGGCGACAGCTCTGAATCGTCACCAATGGAGACAGGCATTTCAAAGTGCAGCAAGCGCCGAAGACAGACTAGAAGTGTCATCAAGATACGCTTACGGCGTCACTAGCCCACACCTCCAGCCTCCTCCCATCTTTTGAGACGCCATAGTCTTTGATATCTCCTTCATCAACGCCCTGATGGACTCATTTCGGACGATATCACAAGCTCCAGGAGTCAATCTCCGAAAAATATTACCGGCAATTATATTTGCTTAGTCACGTAAAGGCTGGGAACCAGCCATCCGCTACATATTTCACAAGTCCTTTTGGCTGGTAAACCGTTTTAACCAAGCTCTCTTTTCTCAGTTTAGCAATGTTTTGCTTGGCATGCAGCTCTATGAAATTGGCCCTCTACTGTCGCACAAAAAATAAACATTGCACAGTATGTGCATGGTCAGTGTGTACACGGGTTTTTGTTGTTTCGTTTAACATAACATGCGCTTTATTTCGTTCCAGTTGACCAAAGTGAAACTTTATGCAAAGGCAATTCGGCCCGTCCCACTAGACCTTGTTATTCTATCCCGATTTGCCGCACAGGCACCGTGTACATTATTGTACACCCCGGGCACGCAAAAACAGTGGAGGCCGTATGACTTGCAGGCTATCACTTCTCTTCTTACCGTTTCAAAACGGATAGATGGCGCACGTCATCTCTGGGTGTGCGCGAAGGAGGACTCCCGACAAGTCAAGAGGGAGAGTTGATATGTTCTGAACGAGACTGTGACGTCATTGACGAGCCCAAAAGCCGGGACCCTTGTTGACAGTGGACGTTTTTAGTTGTTTTCGTCTCGACATGAGGAATATTGCTTTGAAAGATGACGTTGGTAGCCGGGAGACAATTCGAGAAAGATTAATTACGGCCAGGCACTTCGGGAAAATATTTGAATTACTTAACGAGCTTGAGGGTTTAAGATGGACAGTGAATGATAAAAAGGGTACACGATCCGCATGGCATAGTGCGATGTGGTGGCGATATCGAACTTCAGTGGGGAAAAATAATGAACTATTGGACCGTATCAGCTGCCGCCCTCCGTTAGACGGCTTGGCATAAGGCTCAATATGGTTGTCATATTAATATGGAAACAGGTACTGGATAGAAACCATATATATATATTGATAGAAACCGTAGGTCTAGGATAGAAACCACATGTCTTGGATAGAAACCATAGGTCTTAGATAGGTCTTGGATAGAAACCATATAGGCCTTGAATAGAAACCATATAGGCATTGAATAGAACCATAAGTCTTGAATAGAAACAGTGGCCTATAGGCACGTCCCCCCTACCGGTGTACCCATAGTCGGTACCCTGTGGAGACATGGAAACAATAGAGGACAAAAGAGAGAACAGGTCTCCACAAGGTATTTCTAAAGAAGAGGATGTCTCCACAAGGAATTTTGTGCGCAAAGTCTATGGGAGCATGTTTAAGTGTAGGGACAAAGGGGAGAACAAAGCCATGTCTCCACAAGGATGCGTGTTCTTACATATACATCCTTGTGGGGAACTCGTCGACAGGTTTAACAAAGACTACAATGGGGCACCACAAGTCGGTCTTTGTTGGAGTGGGGCCCCCAAGGTAAATTCTAAGGAACTTCTAAGTAGTAATAATAGGAGGGGAATAAAGAGAGAACAATGAAGTTCTCCATAAGGGTGCATAATTATGTGAGGGTGGGCGCCCTCACCTATGAGATTGCAGTCGTGCAGTAAAAAGTTATGCAAACTGTATGCTGTATTCCTCTCCATGCCGACCTATAAAAGTTGGTACACAAAGTTGGTAATTTGACCCTAGTTGTGCCACATGGTGAGAAATGGTTTCATTCAGCCAAAGATATTCCAGCGTTTAGAAACTTACAATCTCTTGCAGCGATCTTACATGACTCTTCTTAATGATTTAAAAACTTGCTAACAGAGAAAGAAATGGCCCAAATACGTGTTTAGCTATGCAGGGTCTTTCTGGACTGCCATCCAGATTCAACGCGCCCTTCCTTTGGAAAAAAAATAGCTCGATGAATTAACAGTGATGTTCATACCCTGTGTGCCTCCAAGCAGGCCTTGACATGGACCATTAGCATAAATAAAAAGTTTCGACTTCTACAGCTAAGCTGGATTGAGGTTGCATAATGGTCGGTGGCTAAGACGGGGTGCAGATTTCAATCACTGCTATTGTCACATGACCAAGAAAGCAATGACCGCTGCAATAATACAGGAGCCAATTATATTTGAGCATTTAGTTTCTTGAAGCTAAAGTTGAACCTCGTCAAGGAAGTTTGTATTTTAGAAGACTGTACACATGATACGAGTGTTCAAAGACGGCACCATAATGCCGCTATATAGTATTGAGAAATCCAAGCAGGACTGCCGTCTCTGCATGTTTTATACCGATGCATTAAAGTTTAACCCTCTCAGCAGCTGCGAGCAAGGCAGGCGTTAAATGTCATGTGCTCGAACTGTAGATGTAAAAGAAAAGATGAATATTTCACGCAGAAAGACGCGACTTAACACCGAGTTCCACCTCCATCATCCATGCCTCCTTGCGATATGTTGAGATGAGCTCGCGGCTGATAGTACCGAGCACAGACGCCGCTCAGTGCAATTGCATATCATACGCAGTATGCCTCCGATCCACAGCATGGCAGGACACGCTTGAACCTCGGTCTGAGCGTACAGACTTCAAAGCCTTACAGGCGCCCGAGGGTGGGTAATTTCAAGCTCGATCCCAGGACGGGGCAATCGACTCGACCAACCCGTCCCCTCTTATCGTCCCATTGTCTCTGTTGAATTAGCTGACGGTTGATGAAATTGAACAAACAGGCACGACCTTCGTTAGTGCTCTTGGCGGAGACGCGCGCACTTGACTAGCCAAGCAGTACAAATACTCATGCTTGTCGTCAAATTCCAAAATAGAGCTGTGATATCGACACAATGATTATGGCCGTGCACGTCAGGTGTTTTCGTCTACAGACATGTACAATCGACATTACTGTTTTGTCTTTAGGCCTATTACATTCAGCGGCGTAATAGGGTCCAATTTGCAGGGGGACCGGGGGTGGACCGATTTTTCTAGGGGGCACTTCATGGAGAAAATAATAATAATGTGCTTAACGTTTTGTGTGCACAATTGAAATCGCCAGCTGGGGAGGGGCGTTGGTGGAGGGGCGTTGGGGGGCACAGTCCTCAGTTGGGGGAGGGGAAGCGTGTCCCCTCCCGCCCCGTATTTAAGCCACTATACTGTCTTGCGGTATTGTCTTTCGGAACTACAGACGAAAGAAATAGTTGATTTGAAATGATCGTACCCATCAATCTGACTTTCAGTTGGGAAACAAGTGACGACCTTTTATGCAAAGAAAGCACACAGGGGGCAGGGACGGGGAGGGAAATGAGTACGGTACGGGTCACGGGGGGGGGGTAGGAGGATTCAACCCTCTCAATGACCAAAAGAAGAAAATGCTTGTCGGACTTGCCTACGATTGGTATATTAAAAAACAATACGTGGTATGGCGCCACATACGTTAGGACAATTTCTACCTCCCCATCCCCCACACCATCCCCGCTTCTTCCATGCAGAAAATTATTTTCTTCGAAAACATTCTGAACCTCTCCCATGAAACAAAAATATCTTGCACGGCGCCTATTTTACAGGTTTGGTTAATTACATCGATTTCGTCTGAACTTCGCCATTCTTGATTCTTTTTCAATCTGTCGTATTATTCTCCAGAACAAGCAGCGGAGTTTCTTGAGCTAGCAATCGGCCGATTCGTGCAGCGCGATACTGGACCACTGATGTATCCCCCTCCCCTACAGTCGAGTGGAATATCGATGGCACATTTTACTGAGGTGAATCGGTGGAGAAATACTTCACACAGGCCTATCTTGAAACAAAAGAATATTTTGAAGCGGTCTATAGGTCTAATGTCACAAATAATGATGAACATTATAACAGCCTCATCCGAAATTGTACAAACAACATTCGATATATCTCCGGTTAAAATTTAATTCGGGGAAACAAAATGCCCTCAGGCTGTTAATTTGGGGCAAAAAGTGTGTGTGTAATTCCATTTGGATTACAAACACCATATTGGCTGTATACTCCCCAGGGAGCTGAGAAGGTTTCAGGAATGCTTACTGGGCCTGATGAGCAGGGGTAATAATATAGCGCCTTGAGCACCGTGATCGGTGGATATGTGTGCTTTAGAAATCTGCATTATTATTATTATTATCGGCGAGGTATCGTGTTGCGGTGGCTCCGACGTCTCCACTAATGAACTTCATAAGTGAATTATTTACAACCACAAATGTATCCATCAATTTTCAATATGATCGGCGACGCGTTTCTTTCTTTGTATAGAAAGAATAATGTGATCCATTCATTTTCAGAAAAGGAAGGTTATTAAGCGTCGGTGACAGTCCGTAATCCCAGCACAGGCACGCTCGTCAGCTTTGCATATGGATTATGGCAAAAGACAAATTTGCCTAACGTTCCCTTTTCAAACACGGTACAGTTTTGTTTGCAGAATAGCAAATGCTAATAGTGTGTACAAAAATAGAAGTATTTGTTTTGTTTTACTGCGCCGACTGTACTTCACCGTCAACTCTCTGTCAACATGTTACACTTACGGTTTTCTTATGTACATGTAGCTTTATAATTTGACCTTGCTCCCGAAAAATTTACTTGATTTTTTTAACATTTGGGAATTGTGATTTTGAACTAACATTTATAGTGGTGAAAACATACTGTTTATTCACTGCTTATGTTAATATTTTAAAAGAAGGGATTTCCATCCTTTTTACGGTTACACCAACCAAAGGGCCTATTATACTTAATAAAGATGGAATTTGTGCATGGTTCGTCTATCACTTAATGACGTGTGCGTGCATAAAATGAGCACTTAAACACCGACAAGAATATTTATTTTGTTGAATGTTACAAGGCTGGTTATTCGATGTTTTGGAATCATCGTAGCCGTGATATGGCTGGGGTTCGTTGATGCGAACACACACACACACACAAAAACCGACGACATTTACCAGACAGTATTAATCTTCCAGTGTACCATCAAAATGATTCCGGTATAAATATGCATACAGCATCCCCACGCCACTGGAAAACAAGTTTAATTCCTACCCACACACTCCCTTCAAAATATTTTTCCGGCTGGACATTTTTTGCCGGGTAACTCGTGGGAGAAACTTTTAGAGAAAGGTTCAACTTTCATGACAAAGTGCACCCACCTAATTTCAAAAAAATTCGGGTCTGTGTTAGGGCTGTGACTTTCCGTTTAATTTGCTAAACGTTTAGAACCTTACTTCAACAGCGTTTAGACGTTTAAACGGTACGTGCTGCATCGACGCTGCAAATTCACACAATAACCAAGATAATCAACACATGCCATTTCACACACAGCTGTTCATATCACACGATATGGATAGGTATTTATTTATTGTCTTGTTTTAAATAATTAAAACCTTTTTGGTCGTTTTATTCACCCATTTTAACAAAATATATCCAGGTGTTGACCGAGAATTTATTTTCTCTAATCTACAGTGGCAAAACCACAAGTACATTTCAAACTCGGTAGAACGTAACAAGGCTTGCCCAGGCCTTTTTTTGTTATTATCATGGGATTTATTATTTTCAGGACATTAGTTTGAAAAAAGGGAAGGTCCTAATTTTGGTATGTCACTTTCGTTTACACGTTTAGAATATCACTTTTTTTCTCTCAAAACAGTTTAAACGTTTAAACGTTTAAAAATCACAGGCCTAGTCTGTGTGAAGGTCTTAATAACTGGCTGTTATTTTGTTAAGGGATTTTTGTAAAAATAATAATTTTGTAAGGATACATGCGTTACGGCGGTCGTGCGCGGTTGTTCGGCCTCGTTGTCGCTCATGCCATACCGGCATGGGGGTACAGTCACAGACGGAATACTAAATAATCACTGCTGAAATGTTGTTTGTTTTTTATCAAAAATTCACAACTTTGAAGCGACAGCAAAAGCAGTCCTTAACACCCGCTCTCGGTGAAATTTTGACGGATCTATATCCCCGCGGGCTTTTTTTTACGGACTGAAAATGCGGGACTGGAACTTTTCACTGCCTTGCCATTCGAGCTGGCCCCTTTTCACCGTCAACTGTCGCGCGGGTTTTCTGGTCGATTATCTCATTACTTCTCACTCCTATCTCGTGTCTTCTGCTGACGTGACCGTTGGACCGAAGGGGGTGGCTTTTCGCTTCATTTACTACCTATTGGAAATAGAAGGTACGGCCCCCTTCCCTTCAAAGAAATCTAGGTCAGGTGTGCGTGGTGATTTCCAATTTTAGAGTCCGTCTACGGAACAGTCGATTGGATGAGTCGAAGTCGTTCCGCGTTGAACTTGCCAACAAATCAACCTTTTTCGACACCTAAAAACAAGTGTCACGAGATGTGACGCTGCAGGGTAAGTAATTTCTTTATTAAAGTCCGCCCCATAAACAAAAAAGAACAGACTTTGTCCCCCAATTTGTCCTCTGTAAATTTCCCAGTGTTCCTTATACCGTTGTATCGATCGCAGTCTGTCTATGTAGATGGTGAATGGTGAAGGACATACACATTTTTACATTTACCTTTTATTGAAAAAGGTGCATGTTTGCTCAATCTGACATCTTACAAACAGAGCTGTATGAAAAGTTATTCATTCAGTGTTAAGGCGGTGGCGCAGTGACCATACTCAAATCGTTTCCTATAATTATGCCGTTTTATGGCTAGCACATATTTTTAATTTTTTTTAATCTTCAGACATATAAAAATGTATATATAAAAGTTGAGCAAGGGCTGTCTCGGATACACAAGAGCTAAAAACTGTCATCAAAAGATGTGCATATCCAGACCCCTGCCAACATTACAAATTTATAAAATACAGCTACAAATACAACTAACCATAAAAAGCACCTACAAATAAAAGTTGAGATGCGGACCAAGCATTAAGACTTACTTGGCGGTGGTGTAACGCAGATGTTGGATTCGGGGGAGGGATCGCAAAAAATTCAGGAAAGGTGACAATTTTTTTTCGGGAAAAATAATTAACGAGGGGCGGGGGTTAGTACCGCTTGTGATGTGGTGGCGCTTTCAATTTCTTTAAACAAACAAAAAAGGGACAAAATGTGGAGGGGGGCAACTTAACACCCCCCCCCCCACCGCTGGATAGTACACCCATGTTAGTTTCCCTATGGCAGAAGTTGTAAGTGGAAATTTTCTCCACACTTACAGCCATTATATACAATCCCTATTTGATCGTCTTGCACCAAGCATGTTGTTTGAACAAATCAACACGCGCAGAAAAAAAAATCTTGAATTTAGGCCTTCTCGTAGTGCTTTGAACCTGAAACAACATGTAAAATGTCATGGAAGTCTGCAATGCACGGCTCTGCCAATTAACGGCGCCCTTCGAATCCTCACGGCTAACACGTGTATCAGTTGTCATGGAAACGGGCTTTTGCTAATTTGATAAGCATCAAATGAAGGTACCCGGGTTGCAAATCGTCACGCGGAGCTACACCCTGGTTGTGAAACATCGACTATCGGTGTCATCATGACAGCCAATCTTTTAATGTGAGAAATGTACGTGATGTTCGTGAGAACTGTACGTGAATTGTTAATGAACATCGTCATAACAACGTGGTCAAATAGATGACTAAAGGTGATAAGACTCTTGGTGGCCACAGTTCACCATTTCCTATTGGAGAGTTATCAAGTCAATCTTGAAGTGATTCCGACCGTCTTACGGCACGTACAATGACCGGCTGTCATCAGGAGGGCATGATAGTGGTGTCGATCCATTGGCGTTATGAGCTCATCAGAAGCTCACTTTTCATTTCATAATATCTCGCGTTTCAATCGATTTCGTCATGGGGATCCGTGAAGGGATTTTCTGCCTGACAGTTCGCCGGTCGGCATCTTCAAGCAGCTGCCGGTGGCCATTGATTTTAGGCAACCGCCAATCACAGAGATATTCAAATTGATTACGCGCGCGCAAACCAATCAGATAACACCATAGTGCGTGCACGTACGAGATGCGTACGTAGGTGACGATGAAGCTGATGACGTGAGAAATGAAATCAAATACGCTTTAAATCGAGGGGGATCTAGAATGGAAACAAACATCAGTATTTGTTGACCTATGAACAAATCACTCTTCAACGGTTAAAATATCTATATGTAACTCGTAATGGTAAAAATGAACACACATACAAAGTTGGTATATTCTGAATACTTCAGTGTGTCCGGTGGAAGACAAACACTGATCGTATATAGCTAACGCCATGTAATTTTATACAAAGTCCGAACAGTAGGTCAAAAAAGAAAGAAAACAGTTTCAACTGCAAGTCTTAAAGGACACGATGTACGTTTATAGCCCAATGCATTCCCTTGCGTCCTCACTCCGTGAAGCAATATTCTTCAAAGTAACGCCGTCTGTTCAATGGATTATTTGATGAAAATCATTGGCAACTAAATCTTCATAGGAAAACGGGCCTATAAGGTTTCGCCTGAGAAGATAGACGAACCACAATCTGCAATAGTTCAACGACGTTTGTTTACAGACAAATCCGCGTAAAATTGTCTTTGAAAATGAACACCACGCGTATACGGGACGAGCGCATCTATAATTTGTTTGCAAAAGTATTCATGGCCATGCACGATTCACTTCTAATTTATCTCAACATCCAATCAAAACGTCTGGATCAAAGATCCATCATTTTGGATCTATATCTATAAGAACTCAAGGTCTCCGGAAGATTTGTCTTGAATTACAATCGTCTTAGGAAACGAGTGGTTTCGTTTGTCATAAAGCACACAGATACTGTTCGGTCGAGTTGTGTACATTTCATGCACAGTTTGCCTAGTGAATGAGTCGGGTGATTCGTTGTGCTTGACGACAACCATGCCCGTTGAAGTTTAAATAATTGAAGTTATTTTCAGATCCTCACAATTCAGTAACAAGTTGAAGCCCTTCAACTACACTGTAAATGTGGTGTATATCTGCTCCATTGAGCTTGGAACGTTTAAGTACCAGTTTATTTCAAATGATTTACTGAAGTCTTTTCGGAATATGTTTATCTTAACCCAGATTCATTCGCGGTACATCGAACTACGTATAATAATAATTGATCACGGTGCTCAAGGTGCTACATTATTTTAAGGCGCTACATTATTTTAAACTATAGACAATCTGATGATTTTCATATTCCCTGTGTATGTTTTTCTACATCCCTCAATTGTGTGACATTTCAGGGTCCTGACTTTTGGAACTCCTTAAAAGATTTCATCATTTTATCTATGCATTTTGTTTTAATTGATTAATACCTCATTGATGTCTCTTAGTGCATTTTGCTGTTGTGCAGTGTTAGCCTCATCATATTGTCTTGTCAGCGTTTGTCCTATGTCCTTTCATATGTAACTCTTAATTATGTAGTGTACTATATTACCATTTACATCACGGTATGTAACATTCTTGTTGATTAAGCTCTGGGGATCTCCTTTTCACAAGCTATGGCTTTTTGGAGACTTCTCAGTTATTCTCAGTTGTCATGTTGCTATGTTTTCTCCTTGTTAATTAATAACGAGTAAGGTTTTGAAAACAAATTGAACTGAACTGATCTGTGCTGTGCTGAACTAAAAACAGATTGGTTGTTAGGTATACAACCAATAGTTGGGAAACATAAAATGTGTACATTTCTACCAATTGTGCTAACCAATCTGTTTACAAACTGCTTCACACTGGCCTCGGGTTATTTTTTCATGTCAACGAAATATTGTTCATTATGATCCGTTAAAGGTATTTAGGACCATTTGCATCTCCTGCATTTTCTTCGTTTGAACCAACAAAACACTCAAAATCTGAAGCAGGGTACTAAACTACTAACCTGTTGAAGTTTCAGCTCAGTGAATTCTATACATTATGAAAAAACAGTGAAAATCCAAACGAAATTTTCTGCCCGTGTAACTCCATTTTCGTTACTTTCAGCACCATGCTAGTCTTGGTTCAAGACGTAGTTGGTTTATATCCGTAGTTGGTTTATATCGGATACGCGAACATCCAACAAAAGAGGGCGCTATCACTGACGAACCGATTCCACACCATAGATAACTCTGTTCCACACACACAAACCCCTTGGATATGATAGCGGTTCGTGTGCGGCGTGGCTTCTTTCGTTGGATGTTTGCGTATCCAATATAAACCAACTACGTCTTGAACCAAGACTACTCCATGCTTGCACTTGCGATTCCAACAATTGGTCAAGTGACCAATTAAAATACATTTTTTACTGTTTTCTTCAAAACGATACCATTTCTTACGAATAACTTCGCAGGGAGTTTGGGTTCATTGCTACCTTATTAAACAAGTAAGGTTTTTAGTAGTAATTCGGTCATGGCATTTTTGGATAGCTGCAAATGATCCTATCGACCTTTAACAAATAAGACGACAGCGATGGCTGAATTACTTTTATAAGAAGAAGAATACTCTTAAAGGAATCATGCAATAAATATCCAGTTCAACTTAATGATGTCTTGCAAAATACGAGCATGGCGATCCAAACAGCTGTTTTCGTTTGAAGTAAAAAGGTGTTGGGCTTTAATTATTTTAAAACCTTTCCAGCTTACTCATATGCACGAGGAAGCTCTTTTGTTTGGTAATAGAAGGGACTTCTTGTCAAAAGAGCATAATAGCAATACTAAAATCATTCCTCCAAAATAACCCATGAACAAAGTTAGAAGATTTGGTTAGAAATGGATTCCGCACGAGCTATATGTAAAATGGAAATCAACTAAAACACAGAACTTTCTCCAAGTATATGTAGAACATGTTTGATGTTTGTACACAACGCTTTGGAGAGACCACTGTTGCTCCTCTGATGACATCATGCTTTGGCTCATGAATAGGAAAATTGTCAATTTGCTATTACTCCCTAGAATTGCTAAACAAAAGAGGAACTGGAAATCTATATTAAAGAGGATGTGGAATGCTGAGAGAAATTGTCGTCATTTTGTAGTTTTATGTATACATGTATTACAATAAAACAGGCAAGTATTTCTGCCTTGAAATAATAAAAACATTTTTACTTTTGAGAGCTGTTTTCATCAAGTTTATCAAGTCTCCTCTGGCGCGTTGGTGCCATTTGTCTAAAAGTCGTCGATGGGGGCAGCAAACAAATATGACGTCATGTTACGGCTTCCCCTTTGTACCTAGCACTAAGGTACAAAAGGGAAGTCGTAACATGACGTCATATATGTTTGCTGCCCCCATCGACGACTTTTAGACAAATGGCACCAGCGCGCTAGATAGACGGGACTTGATAAAAACAGCTCTCAAAAGTAACCTTTTAATTATTTCATGGCAGAAATAATGGCCTGTTTTTATTACCCTGATCTACATAAAACTACAAAATACGCAGATTTCTCTCAGCAATCCACATCCTCTTTAAGGTGGACATTACGCTGTCCTACACGTATTCATGTCATACAAATCCTACTGCATGGTCCCTTTAATTGTACTCATGACAGGCTCGCACCAGTTCTCGCAATTGTTTTCAGTTGTACTCGTGCGCATATCATGGAAACGTACTCGATCGTACTTATACTCATATTCACGACAAAGTACTCGTATAACTTGTACTCATAGTCAACTAACAACACTGGCACAATAACATTGGTCACCATTAAAGTTTCTTGAACCTCAGTATTGTATTTTTTACGGATGCTCGAACCAGGTCCGGGCTCGAACATGATGATGTATGTACGGGGAGATGACGCACGTCACTTTGGTGTTGCCGCTCATGCAAAATGAATGGCGGCGCCCGCGGACACACAGTCAACCTGTCCATTTTACGTGACATTCATTACTGAGAGAATCCAAACTATCATCAGGTGTGCAATTAGCATAATTTCCTTTTCATGACATGGAGTCGCTTGGCACTGACCGACTGGCGCGAACAGAAACATCGTTGGTGTTAAACTTGTCTTTGACACCACATAACTCTGTAAGCGTGTCGATAAACTGCATAGCATTGATACTTTGAGTGGATGGCAGAGGGTGGGCGCATATAGCGCATAGGGGTTTGTAGGGGGCACTTCGGTGACATTCGGTTTTTAAGCATTGTACGGGGTTAGGTCTTTGAAGCGGGGGCTACGTTCCCTCTGCTCCTGCTCCCTGCACGCCCCGACCAGCCTATAACTACACCGCTGATCAGGCCTTACAACCCAATGTAACAATGATGGATAACTGACCTATCATCATAACCCCCATCACCCCCACAACACCCACAACACCCCCATAACCCCATCACCCCGATCACAACCATCACCGCCATCACCATCACCCCGATCACAACCATCACCGCCACCACTAACACCCCCATCGCCCCGTCACAACCATCACCACCATCACCGCCACCCCCCATAACCCCATAACCCCATCACCCCGATCACCACCATCACCGCCATCGCCACCATCACCACTACCATCATCACAATAATTGTGCTCTTATATCATCAAAAGGCAAAAATGAAAATTCGTGTTTAACGAATTTTCTTATTTTAACGGGGAAAAAAATTTCCCCCTATTTTGAGTTGCCTTCGCGTCTCTACCGCACGAAAAGATCCTCCCTACGGAAATTGAATTATTCCTGGGCGGCGAATGATTCGAAATTTGTAAAGTAATAACTCGATTTTTTTGATTTTTTTTTATGCAATTCGCCCAAAACAAGGCTAAAAGCCATTCTAGGTAAAGGGCTACAAAGAAGAAAAAATAAACAAGTAGAAACTCAGCAAAGCTGAAGGAAGGAATTAATATTACTCTTAAAAAGAAGGCAGATCATAAGATGAAGGGAAACATGCACCAGGCAAGGAGTTCCAAAGAGATGCAGCACGTGGAAAAAAGCTACTGGAAT
>JAULKO010298660.1:0-14809 GCA_032356045.1 Mediaster aequalis | reverse complement strand
AACAAGTCAAATGATATTCCCTGTGTTTGAAATTAAATTAATCATTCTGAGCACTAACCTTGCCAGTGAATATCTTGCGAAGGCTCCCAATATTCCTGCTCACCTAATGTCTTCAGTTCTTTGGATCTTAGTGAAGAAATTGCTATCCTGCAAATATAAGAAATATTTGTTATAACATACCCCATACACAGATTTTTGTTAAGTGATTGGTTAAAAAATGTACCACATATTGACCTTTACCAGCGATTTCCTTTTTTTTTCTTTGGAGAGTCCCCCCCCCCGATCTGCATGTGCGACTGGAGTATTGCTTTTTGAAGTCAAATTTGCATGTGAGTGTAGTAACCGGCCTTTACGGGAACAATGTGTATATATGGGTTAGTATTTTCGTGGGTGTTTGTATGTGTACTTTTCTTCTTTCTGTAAAAACTCAATTAAATAGCACTTTTAAACAATCACTTTATCACAAAGAATCTGTGCATCGAATATTGACTCACAGGCTAAAGTTTGCACCGTCAAACTCCTCACGAAGAGTCAATATTTGTATATTAATAATGTAGCGCCTTGAGCACTGTGATCGGCATTATAATTACATTATTATATTAATAAATGACTCATTACAAATATATTTCTTTTTGTTCTTGTTAACTTGGGTAAAACGACTAGGCCCATTTTGAATATGAACCCGAGTCTTAACTACACTATTGCTGCAATTGAATCAATTGAATCAATTGAATCAGAGATGGGTCATACATAAAATATTACTGTATGGAGAAACTAACTGGTTGTGTATTTCATTTACTTGAAAATATGTACTGAAATGTAGCAGGATATGGATTCAAACCATACAAAGGGATAGATGGCTCAGTTGGTATAGTTCGGTTAAGAATGCAGGATGTTGTTAGTTCGAGACGCACCCAATTAGCATGCTATGAAGTGTGTTTTGGGAAAAATATAACTGGTACATCGTGTTAACCACACCGTATAAATTATTCAAGTAATAATAAGCAATACTTACTCATCGTCTGAAGGAACTTGCTTACTTGGCAACCTGTTAAGAGAAAATTTAAAGCAAGTGATTACAACAGTAGAGAATTAAGTGCATATGTACACAGCCACAATCATGGGTACACTTTTTGTTACAAAGACACCATTATGAACAACAGAGCAGTGTGGAATAACTCTTTGCAAGTTCAGTATTTGACAAACTTAAAACACGTTTTATTCTCAGTCGACATAAAGCTAGGCAAGTGATTCACGTATAATTTCAAATATTGTTTACATCATTATTTTTCGAAATGTTGTTCATGACGAGGACACCAAAACAAGGTGTACCCATGATTGTGGCTGTGCACATATGTATACTTTCATAAACCTGGTAAACCTTGAAACAAATTCTCTAATTTGGCAGAGTGCCTAATATTTTCAACACTAACGTAAAAACCAAATGCAACAATTTTAGCCACATTCTCAAAGTAAAGGAAAATCAGAACACCGAGCTGAACAAGTACAAACCATTTTCAGGCCAAAAGAAAATCCTGTGTGGTTATAGGACAAAAAGAGGTGATTTTGAAACTTTGACATCCCACCAAAGTTTCAAACATTGTACTTTTTGCTCCATTGATCAGGGGCCAATTTCATAGAGCTGCTTAAGCACAAGATTTTTCTTTAGCATGAAAAACCTTGCTAAGTAAAATAAGGTTACCAGCCAAAACTCCATGTTATGTACATTGCTTGTGGAGGGTATTTAGTTGTTGTTTGCTTAGCATGACAATCCCATGGAATTTTGGAAGGCTTTTTGTGGAAGGCTTTTTGTGCTTAAGCAAATTGTTGTGCTTAAGCAGCTCTGTGAAATAGGCCCTGATGTCTCTCTTAATAAGCAAGTAACTTGGACAACCAAGAAACCTGACAATATTTTTTTGAAAGTCATGCCTCAAGGTGTAATCAACCCTGGGCACAGACAACACACCCTTTAGGAAATTATTTCAGTAAAAATATATCTTTTACATCTTGCAAAAAATTACCTTGAGCTGGAGCAACTTGGTCTCTTATTGGTATCCATATCTGAAACACCAAGTATTAAAAATTACAATTCTGCCTTGTATTGCAGACCTGCTCAATCTCTGAATGGGGTTATTTTGTGCCACTGATCTGCAGAAGAGTTTTAGGTTAAATATCACACTTTTTTTCATTATGAACTACGCCACAAAACCTCGATTCTCAATGGTCACAAAAACAATAAGTTGATTTTCAGACAGGAAGTAGCATATGTTACAAAATAGCACAGGACTGAGTCGCAAACATTCCCAGCTAAGTCAATTGAACAACATTAAGTAATTGAACAATTTTTGTTCTCTACTAGATCATAAGGAAACTTGTACACCTATTTTTCATGAATCTACTGGTATCTGAAGTGCATACCTACAGCGTATGTTATATGAGCAGCTATCAAGGGCAGCTATCCATTCTGGACCCTATCACCAAAAACGGGGAAAATGTGCTCTACAGGGTCCACATTGGGGAGTCAGGTTGGCCTAGTGGTACTTTTCTCACCTTCCACCGCTGTGACTCTGGTTCGAATCCCGCCCCGGGCAGACATGCGGATTGGGTTTTCAGTCCCTGCCTGATTCCGTGGATTTTCCCCAGAATATTATTCTGGGGGTTTTCCTCCCACCTCAAAAACTGAAAATTTCATTGTCTTCTCTTCACAAGTTTCTTCAGGCTTGCGAGCTACAGTGCGATATGCACTTTTGAGGAATCCTTGGTTTCAGTACCAGAAATAATAATAATAATAATAACCGAAAATTATGCAATAGGGAGACATTTCCATAGAGTTGTGCACAAACCTTTGCTTCCCTATTTCTAAACAACCCCTTGACCTATGAACTTCGAACTTGGGACATTTCTATACTAGACTAGACCCTACCAAAACAGTTTTGAAACCGAAAAAAGGGTAGCTGGAGCATTCCCGATGTCTCCTAAACATTGTTTCCTGATGCTAAAGTGTCTCCGTAACACCTTATTTATGCTAATAATTCCATGCACTACATAAAACCCTTTGCATTTTGATGACTTACATCTGTTTTTCGATTTCCCTTCTGGCATCACAGGCTTGTGCTTATCCTAAATGTACCATACCTACAGTGCTTACCAGCGAACACCCTATCTGCCACCGTATGGCGAATTTTGTCAGCCAGCTGTTTCACTGTGAATTGTGAAAACACTCCATGTTTTTCTTTGATCTTCGTGGCCTGGAGTGAGAAAAAGAAAACTATTATTTTCCTGTATTTTTTTTAGACTGCCATACAAAGGTTGATTTAATACTGGTATTTACATTCTTTGGCTAGTATTACTTGGTTGCAGGTTTGCATTATCCAAATCTTAATTTTAGTTTGCCTCTCGACTAAGGCAAAACTTGGTCAAAATGATTAACCAAAGACTGAAGTTGCAAGTATATTTAAAATCACCAAGTCTTTGTTTTGGGAAATCAGTGAGTATATACAGCGCGCATTCATCTCAAGGAGGGTAAAACATTCCCATGTTAAGTGTTTCATTAACTCTAACCCCCATGGGTATTTTCTAAGCACCCTGCTAAATTAACAGAATCCAACGACGGGAAAGTAAAAAGCCTGCTAAATATAACAGAATCCAACAGCGAGAACAAAGGACCTTTTGTTCACTGGACAGTTGAGCAAAATCCAACAGAAATGTGCCGCTGCGGATTTTGTTATATTTAGCAGGGTCAGAGTTAATCCTTCAACAAAACATTAGATTATCGTTTCAGTTAATAATAGGGCAAAATAAAAAAATTGGTTAAAAAAATAACTAACCGCATATTTAAATCCCTTGACACCTTCCTTCAGGAAGTCTCTGTACTCTGCCGTGAGGGTCCTCTCCTGTTCAAGTGTGTACTTTTTTGAATGGGGGACTTCTGCAGGGTTGCGACTGTTAGCCCGGTAGAACACATTCACTGGAACCTGTTAACAGTTTACAAATAAACAAATTCATTAAAACAAATTGAATTTATTTTGACAAAAAATAAACAAATCCACATTCAAACTATTATAGGAAAGTGAATCACAACTTTTTCAACAAAATGCTGGTTAGATAGTTTGTACGAAAGGTAAAACTTAAGACACCTGGGTAAACTTAAGGCACAAATAAGTATTTATCCATTTTTGGTACACTATTCCACCACACCTTACATGTAATTTATTACCTTCTCTAAACTTCGAACCAGGTGCAATTTTTATGTGCAAGAGGAATTGTAGGCTAACAGTTTTTTAAAGAGGTATCTGCACAATCTGATCGATGATTTTGGCCATTATTTCTTTTATGAGTTGGATTACGAATCTGCTGCCGAATTTCTTTTTGATTTTTGGGGGAAAAAATTTAATATTGCCTCTTGAAATTAGGCAAAAACAAGCATCATGGCTCATGCGAGGCCTGCCAATCTCGAAGCCATTTTGTCTCTAGAGTACTTGCGCAATCTTTTGGTGTTGATTGTTCACAGTGTATAGTTCTCATAACTTAACTTTGGGTTGCGTTTGTAACTAACCCTGCTAAAAAATAAGCCTTTAACTTGAAATTACCTGCTCAAATTTAAAAAAGTTCAGAAAAATGTACAATGTCCCTCCCAGTGTAGTAGTCGAGGCCAACACAAGACCTTTCACAAGACCTTTTCACAAGTCCTTTCACAAGCCCAGTCAAAAGTAAGAGAGTGAACAATGACAAAGGAATGCTTTTGACACAGTTCATTTGAATAGCTTGTAACTTGACTTAAGACTGGATGGTTTGTGATGGACTTATGACGGCCTTGCAGGGCCTTCCAGGGCCTTGTGATGGACTTGACTACAACACTGATGTCCTTGTGTGGTTCATCTGATGCACATGTAGCAAAGCGATGTGTAATGTACTAGCGTACCCTTTCTGTAGGTCCACTGGGAGGAGATTGATCCAATCCATCCTGAAGAAAGATGCACACAGGTATAATGTAAATCTATAATTAAATGGCTGAACAATTCCTTACAGTATTTTTTCAATTTCCAATGGCACTGATGAAACACCCCAAAAGTGTCCACAACTACACTGCAGTAGTAATCCACTGCAGGGACTCACTCCACACAGGGCACTATTCAAGTGTTCAAGTGTAAAAGTGAAACAAAAAGCCAAAACACTAGTTTATATCACAATATATAAAACTAAAGTTTCTCTCTTTTGTAGACAAAGATAGAACTTATTTTGGTCACATGATTTAGAAAAGGCCATTTTGTTTCAAATTTTTGATCTGTCGTGTCACCACCACCATCTTGGATTACACAAATAGGGTGCCCTCTGTTTTTTTTTCGTTTTTTTTCCGCTTGTCAGCCGGTCTGGGAATTCCAAGACATCTGTAATCCAACTAATTAAAAAAACGCCCCCATGACATTGTCAACCCATACACTCCATACTGGTACATTTCGGTCCCTAGAAACACAACAAGGCAGAGATCGCTTGGAGAACAATTTATTTCGCACTGATTGATGGGAATGACCAAATGTGCAAAATCAAAACCACGGAAAAAAACAAACACAAAAAAACCCTTCAGGAGCATGTTTGTAATTATCTCAAATCACCCAATCTGGGGCACTGTGTACTTTTAAAACAAAGTTAACCTAAAGGCCCACCTGTGGTGACTCATGTTCATCTTCAGTGTCAGTGGGCTGTGTTGAAGAACTATCCTGATAACAAAAGCACACAAGAATACAACTTTGTAGGGTGGCATTTTATGTCAGTTGGTGTTTGCATCATATACAAAATCTGAATTCTGTGTTAATGTCTGAGATTCTGGATCAACAATCAGTGAAGACGATAAAAACCGTCAAATCTCTATACTGACAAAAATAATCATTCACAAGCCCAGTCAAAAGTAAGAGAGTGAACAATGACAAAGGAATGCTTTTGACACAGTTCATTTGAATAGCTTGTAACTTGACTTAAGACTGGATGGTTTGTGATGGACTTGACTACAACACTGATGTCCTTGTGTGGTTCATCTGATGCACATGTAGCAAAGCGATGTGTAATGTACTAGCGTACCCTTTCTGTAGGTCCACTGGGAGGAGATTGATCCAATCCATCCTGAAGAAAGATGCACACAGGTATAATGTAAATCTATAATTAAATGGCTGAACAATTCCTTACAGTATTTTTCAATTTCCAATGGCACTGATGAAACACCCCAAAAGTGTCCACAACTACACTGCAGTAATCCACTGCAGGGACTCACTCCACATAGGGTACTGAACAGTAAACGACCTTGTTGGAATTGCTACTCTCCAGAAATTTTGAAGAAACCAAGTGGAGGTTGCATGTGTCCCTAGATGAATATGTATATATCCAGCAGGTCACCAATCACACTTCTGAGAATCTCTAAAATAAAAACAGTGTGAACAGCTTGAATGCCACAGCCTTGGCAAATTTTTCAATGGCATGAATGACCCACATGTAACAAGAAAAAAGTCAGGAAGTGTGAAGAAATCTGTATTAGGCCAGAGTCCTCACCATAATGAATCGGGAGGATTATTCAACAGCATCAAGGTAGGTTTCAGAAGATACATAGAATCGCTCTATGCTGTGGATTACCGCATACTGGAAAACATTATGGCTAAAGGCTGGTAACCGCAACCACAGTAGGGAAAGCTGTCCATGGCATGAGCACAAAATAGGGTTAAACTCGGTCCAAACAGCCTTGGGTCAAGGCTGTAAAAAAAATGACTGCAAATTACGATTTATTTTCTGAAAGGTGGCGATTGCTGTTCTTAGTAATTTGTGGGGTACCACAAAAGTTTATCATTTTTGGAGTTGTGTTGCTCGAAAACAGGTGATATTTTGCCTAAAGTACTCTAACTATCCTCAGAGTAAAGATATTGCACAATGGTAAACCCCCCCCCCCCCCAAAAAAAAAATTCCACGTGGACGCATAGTTCTATGCAAAAGATTTTGTAGTGGGTCAGCAGATTAAGGAAGATAAATCAGTATAAATAATGCCCCTTATGTTGCATTCCTTGACAACAAGAATTGTCTTGTTCCAGCGTACCTTTTCCACACTGGTCGTGGGAGCAGGATCATCTAGTCCATCCTATGGTATCAAGAAATAGAAAAGATATCTACTGCATGTCTATTATAAGCATTGCATAATGACATTGTAACTATTTTGTGCAAGAGTACAGTCACTGTGCCATGCTGAGTAACATGTGCCAAGCTCACATGAACTGGGCTTTTGGGGAGGAATTTTCAAGATAAATTATTCCAAGTGCCACTTGTATGATGCTGTATGCACTTTGTTTTGAAATTGCCTACATACAGTTTATTGTTAACACTGTCAAAATTTTCCCCAAAGAGAGCTCCAAGCACTTGGCTTGGTGATGCTTTCTGCTTGAAATATTTTACATGTACTTCACCACAAGGGCAGCAATTTGTAGTCATGGATCAAGTTCAAATTATCATTCGTACCTCTTTCATGACAGACAACAGGCAGTTGCTTGCTCGAACCTTTTCCCTCATTTCCTGGGAGGCAACGTAATAGTAACGCTGGGTTTGAGGTGTATGTGCCATGAGTTCCGCTACCGCGGATGCATCCTTTGGTGACAGACCTCTCACTGCCTGTTCAGAACCAATGCAAGCATTATTAGCATAGAACATACATGTACTTTATAACTCCATTGACAGTCTGTGAAAACTAAAAACCCACTCATTATCATGAAGGATTAGGATTAGGGTTACTGTCACAACACAACAAACTACAGTTGGTCTTTCTACAGTAAAGGGTTACTTGAGGCAACCAAAATCACATTTTTGTACAAATGCCTTTATCTTTTCAAGAAATAAATGACTTTAAAGGCATGATACATCATTGGTAATAGCAAAAAAATCTTGTTTGTTTCTTAAAGCTGATTACTTATGAAAATGATACCAGTACCAATCCTCCTGTGAAATATTTATGTCTGAAATGCTGTCATCTTCGAGACAATTGTATCTGAAGACCTCCAATACCACCGGGGCTTAATTTGATTGTACAACATCGAAACAAGCACCATATTAACATGCACAAAATCACCGTTAGAAACAGAATGGTTTTTCACTATTTTTCTGTGACTTAGATGACCGATTGAGCTGAAACTTTCACAGGTTTGTTACTTCATGTATATGTTGGATCCCACAAAGAATGAGCATTGTCTGCAACTATGTTGTCAGCTCTACCAATGATGTATCATACCTTTAAGTTGTTCTAAGCCTCCAAACAGCAACAAATAGTGTCGCAACATGCCTGTTTAAAACATCCCTGTACAAATTTCCCATATAGTTATGTAACAAAGAGAGACTAATATTTGTGTCTGTCTTTGTTACATGTTGTACTCAATTTTGGGGGGTATTAATCAACACCTGGCAGCCGACAGGCGGCGACAGTCCAGTTCAGAGTCAACCTACCAGTGTTTCTACTCGGGCTCTGATATACAGTAAGCTCTTGTTACAGCACCTACTGATGTAACACTCTTTTTTCAAGTCCTGGCATATACACTGTGCATTTTGTGGATGCTGTGGATATAACGCTCACATTAGGTCAGTCCCATGAAGACTGCTCCGAGTTTAGTGTAGTAATAATGGGATTTATGCTCAAACCTTGAAAATGAAATGTATTACATTGTGAAATCTGTAAGATGTACACATCTCAATGAACTTTACCCCGATCAAAGTCACTCTCATTAGAAACTGATTTTTCTTGTTGAACAATCTGCAAGAATGGCAACAAACTTACTTTGGTTGCTGCCGTTTTTCTGATGATTGTCGGTGTGCAGGGGATGTTCCCATATCCAAGAGACGTCCATGTGCGATCAACTTCCTGGCAGATTTTTGCGATGGCTCCACTTTTAGAACCATCCAGGAAAAGGTGTGTGCTGTCCTTATTACTATCACGGCCTGTGTACAGAACACACAATACAGACAGAAAAATGCTTACTTGCACAGACCAATTCATTAACACCTCAGTGAAAAACTTTACACTGCGAGCACAGCTTTGACCTTACTTGTACTGTAATCATACCCCATCGTACTTGCATAATATCAAAAAAGTCAAAAAAGTGAAATAGCGTGTCCTTCAGAATTCCGTTTTCCGATTTTAGAGTACCACTTGTTCGCATTATTGAATTTAACAGGTGCTCATGCGATGCTACATATTAAACATTAAATGGTAGGCATACAAGTTACAGTACCAATCACACAGCTGTAAACTGCTGAAATCATACCTGTCCAGTTCGAAGTGTAGGGACGATAATGCCGCACATAGCAGCGAAGCTGGTTCTCAAGGGATTCATTTACCACAATTGTAGCAGGTCCCGCCTCAGAGGTCTTGTGCTCATAAACCTGTATTCAAGACAGTGTGTGTGACTGATGACTTATTCCAATAAGTTATGCTCAGCTATAAATACTCCTATTCCTATAAAGTCTACAATTTGTGTGTCTTCATGTGGACATATTTTTCATCTATGGCAAAGTGGACAAGGCAACAAGTTTCATACCACACAAATTAATCCCAACATCTGATTTGTTTTGATATCTTTCAACATTTCAACTCCTTCAAGTGAGATTTACAATTGGCATTTAGGATTTCAACGGTAAGTAATTGTCGGAAAGAACTGCATGAAATTGTATAGTTCTGCAAAATTCTGCTTGATTTCTCAAAAAATATTTTTGTGGCAGACTCACTAAATGAGTACAAAAATAAAGTAGGACTTCACACAGAGGCTCAGCACCTATCAGTTTCCATTGTTCTTAAGGCATTTCAATGAAGCTGATTGTAGTTTGATGCAGAAATGTCCTGTTTGGAACAGACCTTCTGAAATGCCTTGTTTACCTCAATCACTGACACTTCCTCAAAGGTTTCTGGGGCTACTACAGTCTTGCGGCTGCGGTAGTTGCCAAGTGTTGCATTCTGGATGACTGCAGGTCTCGGTGCTTGGGTTAGCAGGATGTTCATGATTACGAGGTTCCTCATTCTTCGGACAGCTTGAACGTTTGGCTGCTTGGATCGTGATTTCTCTGATTATACAAAGAAATACCATACATTGCGTGAAGTAGCTTGAGATTCTACTGTGTTACCCAGTCTCATGAGTACATGCACTTTTATATGGCCAATAAACCATTTAGAGTTGTTGAAAACAGCAGGCCAATTACCAAGAGAATAAAGGAACACCGAAGAGATGTCAGGCACATATGTACAGCTTGGCCGGGGCACAGCACGCTTGGAAGGCACGACATGGACCAGAGCAATGTTGAATTCAGCAATTTTGAAGTCACATCATTTTGCAACACAAAAAGTAAGGAAAAAGGAATTCTCACTTTGCTCAGACGTAACAGTTAAGATTTGGCTGATTGAGTCTTTTGTCACATCCTTAAACTTTCACTGAGACCCTATCAAGCTTTAACTAAAATATAGCCCATGCTCTGGCCCGCATTAGATACGATTGTAACTGAATTTAAGTTGTAAAATGCCACAAGTTACCATTCACAAGCCGGTCCAATGCCCGCTCTATTTTGTCCAGACAGCCTGCAACAGTTCTGCCCCTGATGACAAGATCTTGAGAGGTTGGAAAAATAAAAATCAATAGTTGTAACAAGGATTTTCTGGGCATGACTAAGGAATATTACGTGATTTTGTATGTATAATTTTGTGAATCTAAATAGAATAATTGCAATTTTCCACAACTTTGTGTACGCAAATTTTACTTCACTATTTATTCTGCTGTTGGGTCTATGTGACTTGTTTATGATGGCCAAGTACTAGAGTTGTAATCAAGTCTATCACAAGTCAGTTCACAAGTCAGGTCAGAAATAGAGATGAACAATGACAATGGTGTGACAGTAAATTTAAACTGCTTTTGAGTTGACTTAGGACTGACCGACTTGTGACTGGCTTGTGACTGACTTGTGACTGACTCAATTACAACTCTGCCAAGTACATTATTGCATTGGTACAGATGATCTCAACTGGAACATTGACTGCCTGTACATGATGCAGTTTGAAACTATTGTACATCGAGTTTATACAGTGAAAAACCATGTCGTGTACGGGCAATCAATTTCCAGTCGAGATCATTGTCAATCAATAAGCAGTGCCAGCTGCTTATGATTCGAACCAGCCATTCAACACCGACCAAGCTCGGTGATCAACATTTTCTCCAGGATGCAAGTGGTCATGGGTTCGAGTCCCACACCCGAGCACGCTACAAAGTTTTAGTGCATGTCTGGGTCATACTACAGGCAATCAATTTCCAGTTGAAATACAAAAGTTTCTTTAAAGGTGCACACCGTTGTGAAATGCCAGATTTGTGATGTTTTGGCTTGTTTATTTATCTTATTTCAAAGCTCTCAATGAAAGTACACTGACTTTATGCCGCATCATTCTCAAGAAAGGATGAAAAAATGCTCATTGTTTACATTTGGCGTGCCAGCCATTTTGAAACATATGGAAATATCTCTCCAGCCATGAAAAAGTTGTGGAATTATGAAGTCCACAGCACATACAGTAACACTCGCAGCAGGCTCGTGCTGCAAACAGGGCACCGAATATGCAACAGGGTCACTCGCAAGAAAACCGACAAAGCTTTAAACCCCCAAATTAACTCCAGGGACGGATACGTACTCAGGCTTATGAAGCTTTGTAGAGCACCCCAAATGTCTTCATCTTCTGTGGACACATTTTTGTTCCCAGAAATTCATTCTCACCATAATAACATAAATACGGCATATTTTCAAAGCGGAGTTGTGTAAAGGTTCCTATGCTACTTTTGAACACTTTTTCAGACTATAGTACACTGTGAACAAGTAACAATGGATTCAGTGCCAACTAACAATGGACTTTCATTGTTAGTGCACCGTATTTCTTTTGTTAGATGTTCATAGTGGTAGCCCAATTGGGCACTTCCAAGGGCAGTGTGTACTATTAACATTTGTACTCTTAGAATGTGAAAGTGAAGTAATACCGGGAAAATTTGAAAGGAGATTTTTGTTGTAAAATGTAATATACATACCACCGATTTTAGCTTTCAACTCCGCCTGTCTTTTCCTGATGCGGGGTCTTATACTTTTAATGAAGTATGAAACCAGCATGAAGGTTTTGTGTAGTTGATCCTGAGCCACATGCAATGCCTTGGCATGCTCATCATACATCATCAGGAACTGGCAAAATGCTTTCCAGGTGTGAAGATATTTTACCTGCGTTCCTGGCATCTTGTTTGTGTCGTTGAGAGCCTTCACGCTTCTGAATTTGGGGGAAAAGAAAATGTATAGAAATGCACCATACATGCATAGATACCTGTACATGGCGCCTTCCAACATATTGTACCTTTGTACATTTAAACCCTTTCTGAAAAAACCTTTATTATTACATATCCCACTGTAGTATTGGCTGACTAAAACTGCCTGTTTAAAATCTTTTAAAGAAACACACTGAACACTTGCACTCAATCCAGGGGCCAATTTCATGGAGCTGCTAAGCACAAAAATTTGCTTAGCACAAAGAAGTATTGCCAAGTAGAAACAGGTCACCAGCTAAAACTCTATGTGATCATTCACTCTGAGCAAACAGCATCTGAATACCAGTCACAAGCTATATAAATCATCACATGCAAATTTGGTTGGTAATCCTGTTTTTAACAAGGAAGACTTTTAGTGCTAAGCACATTTTTGGTTTGCCCAGAAAATCGAGTTGAAGTATGATATCTGTCACAAATTGTTTTCTTAAAATGACACATTAATATAGAGGAATTGACTGGGCGCGTTTTTAATTCAATTCAATTAAGCACAGAAACATTGGCCAAATCGGGTTTTGAACCCGAACCTCTGAAAATACGCCCCTGCACTCTACCAACTGAGCCATCCGGCTATATGTTGATGTGGTCACGAATTGCCAACTATCTTTGCTCAAGGGGTGCCAGTCAAAAGCCATGTAAACCCAAGGACTGCCACCAACCGCATATCACACACAATTTGCATGATACAATCTGCATGGCAACTGTGGGATCACAGAAAGCATCGCCAAGACAAGAAACTTGACTTATTACAATTTATGTGTATTTTTAAAACACTTTTCTTGGAAAAACAGTAAACCAACTGAAATTAACAAACCTTTCCTGCATTGCAATGGGATCATGAGATTGGGTAACAGGTAATTTGGCAGTTTGTACAGAAAACTATGGGCTCTGGAAATATGACATTTATCCATTTTCAAGACAGCATTTTCCATGCAGAGAGAAAGATAATTAGCCAAACCGAGAGAATTAGCACTTTTTCCCAAAAAAAATATTTCTGGATTTTTCTATGTAAATAAGCCAGGAGCATCTAATCTAGACTAAATTATTCAACCTGAACTGGGAGTAATCCAGTTTTATTCTTCATCTCCCCCTCCCCCACAAGGAAACACTGCATATGGATATCCGTCTCAAGAAGAGCATTAACCAACAAAGTGTTTGATATAAAAAGAAGCATGCACTTCTGAGGCGATATAAATATAAGCACTTACTTTTGAGGCATCGAAGAAACAAACAGCTGTGGGAGGTCAACGCCAACCAGGTTCATCAGCAGTTGCAGATTGCTTTTGGCAGTAGCTGCTTTCCGTTCGGCCTTTGCATTGCTTCCCTGTGAGACTGAAATGTACTCGCCAAATGATGAGATGACGCTTTCTGTAAATAAAATTAAAAAAAAAAATTTATAAACAAAATCAGAATGTGTTCAACCTTCAGAGTTAGTTGGTCTGTTAATGCGCCAGATCGTATTTGGTTCATATAAAACTGCATTGCCCAAAACATCCTAAATATATGCAATTATTACACAAAGGTACGTGTACATGTCGTTTAACCCCTTGTGTAAACATTACCGATGCCGCACTGGTGCAATGGTACTTTCATTGCGGGAAATGTGATTATACAAATCAGGGGGACCAGTGGCCTCTGCCCATGCAGCAGGTATAGCCATCAACCAAGTGTAACCAAGTATAGTATAACCAAGGAGTTAAAAATATTCTCTGCCATTTTGCCAAAAATATCACAGGTTTTAGAAAATACATACATGTACCATTACAAACGGACACATCCATGCACAGACGGATGTATACAAATGATTGTGTTTCACTTATGATACTGGTATTGCGTAAAAAGGTACAATTTATGAAACTTTGCACGACAAACGTTCAGAAAGCACATTTTTCCACGTAACTTCCTGGTGGTGGATTTTGGACCATTATCTCATTTTAAAGTCAATAACTATCAAGTTTCATGAAAATTTATTCTTCAATGTGAATTTTGGCCCTGAGCACGTACAATATACCATTAATTTTTTATTTTCCACAAAGGCGTTTCATTTAAAAATACTTCCAACATGCAGTTAGTGTGATAAGCAGCCAAGTGTGCTCAACTTACATGTAAATCCCTATCCTGGTCAACAACAAATTCAATGCTCACACCTTTTGACGGCTTCTTAAGTCCCAGGGCATCAGTCAACTTCTCTGATTTCGCAGATGAGCATGCGGCTGTCTTTCCCCTAAACCCAACACCTCTCTTGAAGTTGACTTCCCTTAGAAGACAGCAGTATTGTGGTCCTTTACGCTGTATGTTGTGTAAGAGTAAATGGATGAAACAGTAACTAATAAAACTGATGACACTTGACAAATCTCATATTTACAACCAACTCTTTGGTGGACATTTTTTCATCACCATTTGAGTTACATGTATGTGTACATGCACATACATGTACAACATTTATGAGGCCTAAATTTGAT
>JAULKO010298555.1:0-14809 GCA_032356045.1 Mediaster aequalis | reverse complement strand
CTGCCGCACATCCATAAATAGACATGTTGTTGTGCAGCGGTGAATGACCATGGAATGACCAGGTGCAGCATAGCCTGGGTTTATTCACATACCATCAACAGTAGGGGGCCCAGATAGCCTTTGTAAAGCCACCAGGCATGTATAGTCCTTATATTCAATGAGGAACAAAGGGTGCCATGCTCAAAATAACATGTGGAACACGACAGTGATCTGCTGTATTCTCACGTTGATCTTTTTTTGTTGTTACCTTTTCTTTCTCGTTATTTTCCTACTTTTGGGTCATGCACATGCATTAAATATTGTGTGGGTGTAAACTTATTCGCATAGCACCTTTTTATTTTACTCAACCTCTCTCACCGCCCGCGTGGCTTTGTTGCCGGGACAATTACAGTTGCTCCAATAAAATATGCTAAACAACACGTGTTATTTAACCATGCGTTGAAGTCTGCAACAATGGATGAACTTTGTTCAAAGAAGGGTACCAATTCGCTGGTTAGCAAATGATTAAGTGGTGCATTAGGCATGATGTAAACAAAGTGATGTGTGAATGGCATTGGTCAACTTCAACATCAGTCAAGATCAACAGCGCCCTTTGTCGGTTGAAATATTTCAGTGGCAAGCAACATTTGAAAGGTGCCATCCGTAATGCAAACACGTACGTTCTCGGGTATGTGCTTGGAAATTCACACGTCATACAAGCCTGACTAAGAATGCGTCTCTGTTCGCTCGTCCATCAGCCTTTGTGAGTACGTAATCATTTCTCAAAAATCATTATATTCGAGCTTATTTAAGCAGAATAATATCGATCAGTGTGATTTGAAGTTGTGCATGATGGAATGGTACAAAAGTGATAAATTAATATATTTGTAAAGAAATGTGGTTTTGAAAGATCCGGTTGTGACAAAGTGTTTTGACATTTCGTCCTCAGGTCCATCCGGCCGCTATACACATCATTCTCAATTTCCCTCCCAAATATATACCGTCATCGGCGAAAATGACTCCTGTGTTGCTTTTCAAACAACGTGTGATGAATACACAACGATTCAATAAATATGTTGACAGTTTAAAGTCGGTTTACTTGATCTTTGACACAGCCCGTAAAGAACGGCATTAATTGTCTGCCACAACCTGACAACGTACTGTCTCCATGTACGAAGTGATCACAAATGTCATCTAAGCATAGCAGTGGGTATCGGGTGCTTTGCAGTTCACAAAGTATGTATTGTTCGTGATTTTTTTTTGGGGGGGGGGGGGCAGTGGCGTCTTCGATTGAAATGTTCATAAACCTATGTAAGGTTCCTCTAACTCGACTTTAATAATGTCATTTTTAATGTCGCGGTATTTCTTCACAAGCGTCACGCTTTTAATATGCCCCATGCCCCATTGACCTCTACTTTGTTTGCATGCTTAAAGTATAATATGGTTATATTTTGGCTTTCGTAGTGAATCGAACGTGTAGAACAGATTGAACTGGACAATATTGACAGTTCAGAGTCTACTTTATTGCTTACTGACAACATGATATTTTAGGCACTGGCTTTGAACAGTCAACATCAATGGCGCCCTCTGTGCATTCGCATTGAACGGTGACAGGCACGGGCGGTCCACACAGTCCACTGTCAATAGCGCCCTCTATCAATGTGTGTGTTGTAGCTAAAACAAATTGTTAAACATAAATAGCTAAACAAAATTGTTGGCACCAGATGTTTTTCAAATGTATTGAGTGCGATCATTATCTTGCGTAAATCAATGTTGTGTACGCTTCAAATCTAGTAAAAAGTTTATCACTGGTGCCATATTATAACCTGCAAAACGATTGAATGGAGATTGAGTGCGTTTATAATTATATCAGCGCTGATGAGAATTATTATTTTTCAGTAAAATGTCTTTCGATGTTGTTCGACCATCTTTGTTTTCGTAGACTACCTCCTGATGTAGGCAATATTTATGACAGTTTTACTGTATTTCAATGTCAATCTGGCCATCAGTCCTTTAACGATGTTTCGAGGTGGGGAATACTTGTGGGTCAGTGTTTGTACTGAATCTCTGCCTTTTCACTAATAATGGTTAAAGGTGAGATTCTTGTTTTAGCTATCCATTTTAAAATGCATTCGTTTAACGTTAACGGCACTGGATATCATTTTTTTAAAGTTCTGAAATATTATGTTGACGTTCCTGTCAGGAACCACTGTCAGGCAGGGAGTAAATACTGAACTCTGACACTACACATGACTAACTGTAAATGCACGTTTTAAGACAAGTGAGGTCTTCAAATTATGCGGCATGGTTAAACATTAAACAAGGAGGGCTGGGTCATAAAACACCTTTGACCAATTCCGCTCTTTTGAATTAGACCTGGAAAGATCCACAACTACGACTGGAGGGCAATAGCAAATCATTCGATCTTTTAATCGAGAAGAAAGGCAAGACTGCATGTCTCTGCAAAATTCTGCACTTACAAGAGCCCCGTTCTGTGTTTACAGCACTAACACAGAAATTCTGCGCTAACCTTGTAAATCACATAATCGTCACTCACGGGACATACTCATGAGCACAAGCCATATTTCCTTGCCATCTCCTGAAATACGCTAACGTTAGCGAAGAATGCCAACTCTAGTTAACGGCGATTCTATGGTAACGTTAGGAAGAGCCAACTGTTAATTAAAGAAAAGATTGACAAGTATGTTTTTTATCTTCATGGGGCGATGTTAATTTTTGTTGCTGTACCAAAAATCACTCCTTTTAGACAGAAGTTTACTTGTGAGGTTTATTCATAGGGTAACCGATGACCAGAAGATGCTCCCAGAACACAGGACAACACGGAGAGTAGCTATCTCGATACTGTAAATATTAATGTCGATCTTTTATTGACACAAATGCACTTATACTTTGAACAGTTAAGCGGCATGTAGATAAACAAGTCTATGTAAATACATGCAATGGTGGCACTGGAAACGGGCGAATGACAAGACAGTATGAAACGAAGTTGTCGTCAATCGCTGCCCCCCCCCCCTCCCCCTGAGCGCCGACAAGATGACATATTACACAGTTGGGTTCCCCGCCAATTTTTGCTTGCTCAGAGTTAAAACAGTTTAGGCAATTGCTCATTTCCCCTGTTCCTTTTCTCATCCCACATCCAAACACTTGTGTTCTCCCTGCTTCCCAACCCATTTGTCCCAATTTTGCACTGCTTTACATATCCTTCCTCCCCACCTCTTTTCAAATCTCTCCCTCCTGTCACCCCCTCTCTCAAGTTCGTTGTATCCATCCCACACAATCCAGCTATTTCTAACACATTTATATTTAACTGTCGTTTTACTTTTTCTATTGAAAGGTTACTCGTTGTTTTGCATGCATGTCTTATTTGGGGCCAAATTTGAGGCTACATTGCAGGTAATCGATTTTCAGCCAAGATTTTTATTTTGTACAGAAAGGTAGCCACATTTTGATCTTATGTACTTAAAAAGGCAAAAATTAAAATCGACAATTAAATATGGACGTGTTTCCTGTATCATTGTAAATGGTTTACATCTGTACGTTCATTTCCAGCTTCCCTCGATTGTCCCCCGATCACCCTCCCATCTACCCACACAATGCTTGCCCATCTGCATTGCCACTTTCCGCCAATAATTGTGTTTCCATACTTGTCAATATGTATGTTTGTGTCACTGATCATTATAAGTCTCTGATATTGAGTCGAAATGCCAGGCCCTCCTTATTAGTATTGAATGTCAGGTAATTCCAGTTGATGAGCAATTTTCAGCAAGTAATTATGTTATTTAACACATTATAAAAAAAGAAGTTAAATTCTGAAAGCGTGCATTGTGTAAACAGACATGTATTTTTGTTGGGCCCACTTCCACATTTCTGGGGACCACTTCCACCTGTTATAACAAATGAATCCCCTCTCCCACCCCCATACCAGCCTACGTCCCATCACATATTTTGAATATGAGCCAATCTTCTCATTTCACTTTTCCTTCTTCCAGTCAAATACGAGATACACTCAAGAATAATTTCAAATAATGAGATATGATAAAATAAAAAAGGTGTCGCAACTCCAGTAATGGATTTCAGCTCGAACATTAAAACTCGGTCAGACTCTTCTGACACCTCTGTTCAGCTCAAATCGGTCTTTGACAAACTTAAGTTAGTATCCGGTAGCCTACGGTTAAGCTTCGGATCTTCAAATTACAAATGGTTGGCCATAACTAGTTTCTTCTTGGTAATTCGTGATCTCCTCCGCTCGATGTCTTTTCAAAATTCTTATAAAGAGAACAGGAAATGACACAACCATTCAACCAATGTTTTCCTCTGAGCAGCATTGCAAAAAAAACACCAGGAAAACATAGGATAAAGCGCGTATAAGAAGGTTAATTCGAAAATATTGGGTTATTGTTAAAGTTTAAACTTGACCACTCTTAATTCTGAAAGAGCCGAGGCAGAATCCATCCTTGTAGTTTTTCCGACGCAGTGTAAAAACTGTGCCGACTGCTCCAGTAACTTTTTACATGTAAACAGGACATCCACAGAACATGGTGCGCGGCGTGTATAATAAAAAAAGGCCGTAATTAACTGAAATGAAATTGCACATGAATAGCTATCCGCGCCTGCAAGTCAAAATTCATAAACAAATCCGTCGCTGCTTGACTGAGAACTGAGGGGGGAGAGTACCCCCCCCCCCCTCCGGCTTTGAAAGGTGACAAAAAGCCCGGCTCGTTAGGGTTAAATGGTGGACAAAAATGTCTTTGCAATGATTTATTTATACATGAAGCAATTTTATGGTGTACCATTTATGTAGCACCGACCTAAAGGTTCACAAAAATCAAAACAGGAAAAATGCTTTAAATGGATCTGAAACAATGATGAATGCATAACAAATAAAGATTATGATGTATTTTTGTGTTAAAAAAATGTATTATGAGTTGGGACAAACAAAATGATTGGGTGTGCCCCCGCCCACAAAAAAATACCCTTTTCAGGCTGTGGCGTCATCGGCGGTAAAAGCATTGCTTGCCACGCCCCTACACACGCATACACTTTGATTTGTGTACATGGCTCTGAACATCAGGGGCGTGGCAAGCAGTGTTTTACTGCAGATAACATCACAGCTAGAAAGGAGTATTTATGTGGGCGGTGGCACGCCCAAAGATTGTTTGTCCTAAGTCACGATAAATTACTAAAAGACAAATACATCAAATGTTTAGTTCATATGTAAGTCATCATTGTTTCAGAACCATTTATAGCATTTTTCGTATTTCGATTTATGTGGACCTTTTAAGCATGTCTCCTTCCCCTTTTCAACACGCAGTCCATAGTTACGATACCCCATGCGAGAGTGCGTTCAAAACATAGGTTGGCATTAGCCCAAATTAAAAAGGACGGTTTTATAGCTGCTGTTCTGAAACCTATGGTGCTTAGTCATCCGTTTATGCAAGAGATGTCACGAAGATATTAATGGAAGGATGACATACCACCCTTTATGATGCACCCTTTTAGTCATCTTAGACATTTTTTATTTCCGTAAGACGACTAATAAAAACTAGTCAAATTTGACAAATATTTTAATGGTTAATTTTAGTCATCTGGCTTGTCTGACTAATTTTAATTAGTCATTCCAGACGTAGTGCAGGACTAATTTTATGTTTGTGTAGATTCCCCGGACGATTCCCCAGTCAGCGATAACATCTTTAAAATTTGCTGGCAAATTATAGGCTGTCTATGCAAAGCAAACTCAGGAAAATGGCCTGAATAAACTCTTGGAACGGGTGCAGGCAAATAAAACGTGCATGTACTCAAATATAAGGCGAATAGGCTCAACTTCCCCCAAACGAAATTCAGCAATGTATTCCGCACAAGGCATGTGTACAGGCACGAGATAATGATAAAGTTGTATAGAGTTATATATATTAGAACTAGAGGGCGGACTCGCTATTCCCGTGCGCGATGTGCGCCCGTGCCACCACGGAGGCACGACCGCCATGTTTGAAGTAGACATGTAGAATGTAATATCCCCGGATTTTCCCACTTCAACGCACGTTGCGCTATATGATCTCAAAACTTGTCACCGGTTAAAGTCTGTTGGGGTTGTTTTCGCCGTGGTTTCGACTTGGAAAACCAACATGGTCAAAAATTACACTTGTTTTTAGTTTATTTATGGAATAAAGTTGTATAAAATAATATATATATAATATGCCTATTGTTTTCCATTTTAGTATTTGTTCACCGTTAATGTTTTATAGTTATACATTCATGTTTCTCATGTTCTCTCGTTCGTTATTGGTTTGTCTGCCTGTAATTTTCTTTATCATTTAATATTTATCATTTAATATTTCCTGGAACAGTGGTCTGGATTAACATTATCGTTAGATGACAGTTATGTCATCTAACGATAACAGTTACTGTTGTTTTTCCTTGACAGCCCCTGTTTATTTCTGTATCATTTTTAATATTTCGAACTACATTTGAAGATGTAAAATAAATGAAATAAATAATGTTAATGAGACACTGTGAGCAACATTTTGACATCTTCAATAATTGTTTGGTTCATATTCAACAATGTAGTTTTCATAACGATTGACACCCAAAATAAGTCTGCAAATGAGCAATATAAACAGATAAGCGATAAATCAGATAAAGATTATAGATCACAAGAAATAGCAAATATACATGAACAAAAATGAAACACCACCCCATCTGTCGGAAGATGTCAAGATTTTTCCGAACACCCTCCCCGACTAAAACCGTCGCTATACTACGGCTAAACGTAAGTATCAATGTGCGACCGACAAGATTTAGCCCACCAACAAAATGGCGGCCGTACATCCTTGTCGGCAAGGGCTTAGTGATACCGTCGCCCTCTAGTTGTAAACAACAGAGAGATGATCCAAAAGAGGATTTTGGTCTTTTCCTCTGTACTCGGTGCTTTCCCGAGAGCCTGTGGGAAAAACATCACAGGGCTTACTCGGGCGGGACTCGAACCCACGACCTCCTGCTTACTATTGCAGCAGCCGATTTCACGAAACAATGCGTAACTTAACGTCACTGCGTATACATGTATAGGGTTTACGACCCAAAATGTTGTACAGCTGCACAACATCCTTGCCATCCATTTCACGAAACATTGCGCAGCTGCACAATGTTTTATTTGTTCTATACACCGCGGACGAGGCTGAATGCGGTTTTTGCGACGACTGTTTGGGTGTAACAATTCATGGAACCGTCGTGAAATAACTGAGGCGGCGCCATTTTGAAACGCGTCACGTCCTTCTCGTCTCCACGCTCTTCACATCACGTCTTCACGCTCCGAAAAATTGGTGACAACTTTCGGAACTACCTCACATGTAAACCTGCAGCGGATGATGAATTATTACCCTCTGAAATAATCCAGTGAATTTAACCGATAACTTGAGCAACTAACGGCTCTACGATGCTCACGCTCAGCTAGTTAAGCCATCATTTCGGTGTTTGTGCGGATAACTCACGCCACCTAAAATGAGTACGCAAGTTACACCATAATTTTGTGGCGCAAGTGACTTTCGTGAATTCGATTGTTTAAAATGTCATAAATGTTGCGCAACTTACGCAATGAAATGTGGCGCAAGTGGAGTTTCGCAATTGCGCAAAGTTTCGTTAAATCGGCTGCGGACATATTAACCACTCGACCACCCAGCTTGCCAGTATAACAGTGTGTGCCGCGTAATCAATTCAGAGGTCGTGAGCTCGAGTCCCACCCGAGATAACCCACAGTGCTTCAAACCACTTCTGGAAAGGCCAAAAATCATGTTTAAAATTACATCATCCCCGACGCAACATTCGATCTTCTAAGAGGGATGATCGTTACGTATCACGGAATATGGGTTACATAACACTACAGTGACTTATTTGTATTTTGTAAATGTGCGTTTCTGTTATAAGGTCTCTGTGACAGGTTATCCACTTGTAAAGGCAAAAAAATACTCGTGCTGTACATGCTTGTACATATATTGTACATGTATTTGTATCTGTACACACCAGCTACGTCAAAGCAAGTATGTGGATACAAGTGGTTTGTTCCTGGTATTCTTTGTTTGAACACAACCATGCGTGATAAAATGTCAATTAATGCCATTGCGTTCAAAGCTAATGTCGTTCAACGCTTGTGCCAGCCTTCCAGCTTCCATTGTTGTTTCATTTGGCCCACCAGTCACGTGGAGGAAGCTGGGCGTTTAGCTATATGAGTAATAATGTGTTCTAAAGTAATCAGCAGGAGTAGACGTACGAACGAAAGGTGCACGCCGTCATGGGTCACCGTCAAAAACGAGAGATCAGAAGTGAAAGACCCGGATGGACCGCTAATAATGCTTTTCCACGCTACCAGGTCAATAACAACCTCGTCTTAACCGAGACCTCCTACAACCAGAGCTCATATTAAGCAATTTATCTCAACTAGGAATGTGCAGAGTGGAACAATGAATATACTTGTCTTAACCAGAACTCGTCAAAACTAAGCCATTACTAAATCTTTAAAAAAGTAAAAACCTACCAAAAAACAATACCACCACCAACAAGTGCCCATGTCAAAGCCACAGTGTCAACATTAGTTGAATAATCGTTCACCACGTTTGTATCACTCTGTAATCCGGTGCCGGTGATGCTGCTCGGATGGGCATCATCTGCAGGTTGGGCATCATCTGCAAAATTTAAATAATAATAAAAATAATAACAATAATATCCAGTTGTGGTCATAATGAACTACTGGAGATAGCGGGGGCAATAAACGACGACATTCGAAAACATCACAAACAAAAATGGAACACTTACTTTTGACCAAATGAACGAAAGATCTGACAACCACTTCTCCGACAGGAAAGACATGACACCAGTATCTGATGTCATCGTCTTGAAAGCAATTGGTCATGATCAGGGAACCTTTCGAGGATATGTCAAAGCAGCCGTTGTCTCCCAGATCATACATCGTCTTGGTACCATCTGGTAGATGCAGCTTACCAATCACAGTGGTCGTATTTGTATTTGGTGCACCAGATGACCAAATCAGGGTTGCTGTCTTCTTCTCATTGATGTTTAGTAGAGAAGCGCAAGATAATTCACTGTCCGGTTCGAATGTACCATTGGTATTTGCAGTTACCTTACCATCGTCAAGTGTAAATGTTTCTCCTGGGTAACAACAGACATAAATTCATGCACCGGGATAATGTAATACGTTGTGCTGTACCCAGTGTATGCCAGTGTAGATGAACTATGCAGTGTACAGGGTTTACAAGATAAACACATAGAAAAAGTGACGAAAAAGACCCACCTATAACAGAAACACTTATAGCACCATGGGTAGTTCACGATCCTTCAGAACATGTGTAGTTACCAGTAGTTTCTTCATCCACATTTTTGAAAATAAGCCCAAAGTCACCAGCGAGATCAAAGCCACATTCAGCCTCCACTTTATCACTTGACACGTCGTAAGAAAGGATATGTTGGACTGTAGTGTCCCCTTTCACCCAGAATATTTCGCAAGTTTGATCACCTGTCGTCCAGCTCGTGCAAGGGACTATTTGCAAAGTTTCCTTTACGAAGTAATACGATGTATCAGAAGCTTTCAGAGCATCGCTAATTGAAGATCTCTCTAGATTTAAGAAAAAACACGATGAAGGTCACAAACAAGCCGTGCTCTCTGACAAGGATAGCCAAAAAAGACACGGGCTTAATAGTTTTTGAAGGTAAATAATTGCGTGCAACCATATTGCCTAGTCTTGTCATTATAAAAAGAAAAAAACCTGCGGCGGTGGTGGGGGTGGAGATTCCGCCGAGTCTTTGAGGGTTAATGGCAATTATTAAAAACAATTCAGAGTACGAATTCTTACATGCAGACCTAACTAGAGCATTTGAGTTTTCTAGGTCGACTGGTCTGGCAAGGTGCGCATTTTGTTTTACCAGTTTGGAACAATTGGTTGGGTTTGTGCTTTTGACGCAAAGTCCATGTTCTGAGAGAGATGATCGCGTTAAGTATCATGGAATGGTTGTCAACTAAATGTTGACACAAAAATCAACTATTTTTCATGTACACATTTCACGGTCCTACTGCTGTCTCTTTGGCTGATAACTTTTCACTTCATGATATTGCAATCAATTCAGATTTGATTAACCTTTTATTCGGATATCAGTGTAGCAATTGTTCACTGTGCCGTTAGAATTGAATACATGACACCATAATCTCTGGACATCTTGTGCATCATTCAGGGAGTTGACTGTAAGTGAAGCGTCGCTACCAATGCTGTAATCAGCGCCATGTTGGATCTGCAGCACAGTACCATCAGAGAAACGCCCACCGATGATCTCTGTGTCTGTAGTGCCGCCCTCTCCCGTTGACCAATACACTACGGATATCGGAACGTCCGGTGTCGGTGTCGCGCACTGACAGGGTATTGTCTTTCTGCATCCTCGCGGGAAACTGACCCTAGTCGATGCGCTACTAGTGCCGGCTGGAAAGATGTCAGCTGCATTTAAAGAGAACATTGTCCTAAAACACCTAGGCAATTGATCGGTTTAAATTGTCATCCAATCCTTGTCACTCTTTTCAGCGAAACAAAATAGCCACGATAGTTACGTTAAAATCACGGAGAAAACGAAGCAAATGTTTTCGGGCACACTTTCAGCAGTAAATCTTAACCTGTATACGGCCTCGTGGTACACGCTTACTCAACGGACCATGCTTAGACTGACGATTTTTTCTTTTTTTATTAATTTCTTAAAAACATCCGAAATAATGCTTTAGGGAGTATAATTAGTTGTATCTGTTATCTTAACTGCATTACATTTGAATAAATGCCAGACTTTCTCGTCACCTTGCACGTGTTGAATCACGCCTAAAGAGCCGGAGAGTCGGTCATGTTTGTTTGAATCGCATACAAAGCTATACAAGCACATACGCTACGATCGGCTCCGGGACGATCCAACATGGCGGCGGTGTTCACATCTGGTGATTTTGGTCACGTGGGTGAAAAAAGTCTATAGAAAGAAGCAGTCGTTACGCCAAATTTGTAGTGCCAACCTCACACTTTGTCAACCTGACTTAATCTGTTTTCCCTACGCGAATAATTTAAAATCGGGAAATTTATCTTCTGTAGATGCGCGCCAGCAAACAGTATTTGTATGTCTGTTAGCCCTTTTTAAAGCTATTTGTGGTACCTTTTCTCCATAATTACCTAATTCGTTGGCTGATTATCCTAATGTTTGCACTGCCTGTTTCAGGCTGTTTGTCACTGCCTGTTTTCAAACCAGACAGATCAGAGGACCCGAATGGTCAAGTTAGTTTGAACATAATGTGACGCAGAAAAAAAGGCTTTTGCGCAAATATCCGGTGCGTGTAAAACCCCATTGTAAGGTTTTTTTCTCTCGTTTTAATATCGTTGACTTATTGGATTTGTTGACGTTGTTGTCGGGACTATAACGACTACTGCTGCTCTTCAATTTTATGCTACGTGTTCTTAAGTGTTCTTACCAACAACGCGTAATTGTATTTCTCCAACTCTTTCACTTGTTGACTTAGGGAGAACTAAACACAAATATTTCCCTCCATCAGTTGCACTAACGCCTTTAATGGCCAGGCTGGAATTGTCTGAGAACTCGAATGTTTCACTGCCGGGGATAACTCCTTCGCTAGACATACGGCTGATAAGGCGAACCTTTGATGGATCCTCTATGTTAGATCCTTTGTACCAAATAACGCCATCCTGAATCTCACTTGAACGGAAGGTTGGACAGGGGATTCGGTGCCAAACTCCCAATTGTACGGTTGCACTGTTGTGTGTAGCATTAAATGCATCTTGAACGGCGTAAGCTGTGAAAAAAGAAGAAATACTCTAATATCATGTGTGAGGCATATTGGGAGGAATAAGTACTATGAATTCGCAATATTCCGACCTCTTATATATGATTACCGAATTATTGATTTGACTTCATTTAATTTTTGAACCATTTTAATAAATATACTCATTGTTCTATAGGAAAATGAAAAAGACATTGTTCAGGAATACCACAAATTGCAGAAATGACAACTACACAAGTCTCTATAGATGTAGTACGATGGGGAAAGGGATAGAAAAACGAAAATAATTCTCACTTGAAGATGCTGGGCATATTTTGGATTGTGCAACGCATAAATCCAGGGTAGACAGATAGAAAATCACAGACAATGATGCTACTATGGCCCAGGATACGGATGCTGCTGCCATGCTCTATCAACAAAAAAAGAGAATTAAACGAGAAATTAATTCAACACTCACTACATTTCAAACTGTTGGTATTGAAATAAGGCCCGTAGCCAGACTTGCAGACTTTGCACAATCGGGGAAAGTGGACTTTTTGCCTGCGTGCGTGTGCAGAAAAAAATGGTGAAAAAAAGTGAACCCGAAAATGTTTTCGTCCGAACAATAATTGAAAAAAAGAGGGGAGTGGGGGAGCTGAGGGGTGTGGGCGTAGACTCTTTTTTGAGGATGAGTGAACCGTTCATTTGCCAATTGTTCAAATATATCTGGCAAAAAACCCGGACCACAGCTGGGGGGGGGGGGGGGGGCGGCCGACCCCCCCCCCCCCCCCCCCTCCCCCGGCTACGGGCCTTGAAATCAATGCTACAATAACACCAAACATACAACCGAAACTATGGTGTTAACTCATGAGGGGTTTAGAGTTGTGCAACTGTCGTCTGTCTTAGCGAAACACCGAGGTTGGTGTTATTTTATTATTCCAAATTGAACACCAAACCCCTTGCCAACAATAAACACCACAACATAATTAATTGACACTATCGCCGTGTTTAAATTAAAATCAAAATAAACTTTGGTGTTGTTTATTCAAACTTTTGGAACAGAGGTTAATAGCAATGAGCAATATATATTGACTGCAGTGTTTGATGTTAAATCCTTGATTTGGTGTTAAAATCAGTTCCGGACTGTAGTTAAATAATAACTCGAATTACCGCCCAAAATAACGACACTTTTAAAACACCACAGTATTTGCTGTGCAGTACTCTAACACAAGTGACCCAACAATGAATAGTTTACGTTACAAAATTAGGGAGGGGGGGGAGCTTGGCATAGAATCTGCCGCCCTCCCAGACCCATCCATGACATGAGTCCAATGGAATAACATTTTGGGGTACGGACAAATATTTTGCTGGAGTGAATGGATTTTTTTTAGAGAACGAAACAGATTTCGAGAGAATGAAAAACCAAAACATTGTGCCAGTCCTTTGAGGGGCTCCATGGTAATCAGCCCTACTCCATAAGGATATACACAGGTGCACATAAATGTGGCATATCTGACAAGTCAATTCTCAAAATTGTATTCATAGAATTTGGCAAATATGTCACTTTAAAACACTATATGATTACAGATAATCTTCATTTGAGCTGGAAAAAAACCCAGAAAGGACAGGCGTAAAACTTCAATCTGGTAGGGCATGGTGATTTATTCTTAGCAAAGGAAACTTGTATTGGAAAATCTAATTGGGAGCATTTCAAGGGACACCGATTATCAATCTTTCTGGAAAGAAACATAAACCATTCTCCTGTCTAAGAGGCATTTTTCCCCCTACAATCCCAGTAGACAGAATTATCGTCGACATATTGCATATGTTTCTTCGAATTTCTGGCGTCCTATTCTCCCTCCTCATGATCAGAACCTTCCGAAAACAAGATAAGATAAATGGAACTGGGAAGGGAATTTGAGGATTTTGACAGAGGAAAGCATGAATGGCTTCTTCTGGACATTGGCATTTAAAGCTGGTCGGTCTACTTTGGCAGGGAGAGCAACGTACAGGGCCAGAGGTGCACATGCTCTTCCAAAATGTGCACAGAGTTTCTGCACTCTTTTCCTCTTGTGACACGCTAACTCCATCCCAAGTGGATAACATAACACACCTCTGGAGTGAGTGTTATGCTCTACACAGAACTCCAGCATCCATGAACAGTGAAACCATTGCTGTTGAGGTGTTTGAAACCAGAGCAAAACAGTTGTTCAACGATTTCACCGGCCTGTTCCTTGCTTCTAATGTATCCCTTTGTGAAGCATGTTGGGGAGATCTTGCGACAACACAGCTCACGGTCCTTGTTCAGTACCCAGGGTTTGGATAAAGTGAATGTTGTCAACCTTGGATTACTTCAGGGGTATAAATCACCGGCTTGGAGTGCGTAGAAACAAAATAGGATTACCTGGCTGTCGTTGAACAACATTCAGCTTCATAAAAAACAAAGGCAATGTCCACAGTGTAAAGGTGTCGCGCACTACAAGGCAACTTGTATATCAAAAATCCCATAAACTGTCTTCCCCGCCACGCCCCCCTGGTATAATAAATATGATAGTCCATAATTGGAAACACTCTTTAAGTGCTAGAGTCTGCCCCCATTGTTTGCTAATAATTAAGTTATCAAGTGATATGAATCAATTATATCAACACAAATTAAATAAATATATTTTTCTGATGCATTCCAAATTTAGCTGATATACATTATTCGACTATGAAAAGTCAGCCTTTCATTACCAATGTTTATATAACTATTTTATATTCAGCGTGTAACTATATACCATGTAACTATTTTATTATTCACACAGCTCATTATTTTATGTGGTGATCATTTCAACTTTTGACCCTGCGACGAGGGACTTGTTTTGAATATACGCGCACGCGTGACCTTAGCACACTTTGTTCCATATTGTTTATTTATGAGTTTAAGGACTATACATGACTGGTGGAAGCCATCGTGACAACTGAACATTGCAAAGGCAATCTGGGCCCCCTTATTGTTGAGCAAACCCA
>JAULKO010298453.1:0-14812 GCA_032356045.1 Mediaster aequalis | reverse complement strand
TGTGAACAAGTAACAATGGATTCAGTGCCAAGTAACAATGGACTTTCATTGTTAGTGCACCGTATTTCTTTTGTTAGTTGTTCATAGTGTTTAAAGAGGGTGTTGAATCCTGAGAGAAATCTGCATCATTTCGTAGATTAATGGATATTACAATAAAACAGGCAATTATTTCTGCCATGAAATAACAAAAGCGTTCCTTTTGAGAGCTGTTTTTATCAAGTCCCGTCTAGCCCGCTGGTGCCATTTGTCTAAAAGTCATCGCTTGGGACAGCAAACAAATCTGACGTCACAACACGGAGTCTCCTTTTGTGTCTAGCACTAAGCACAAAAGGGGAGTCCGTCTTATGACGTCATATTTTTTACGATTTGTGAAATAAATTGACTGAATTGGACTGGATTGAATTTGCAAACAGAAAAAAGCTACCCACCTGTGTCCTGACGCTGTCTTGCAGCTTGGTGTATTTATCCACCACGATCTGATTCAGTTTGGTCCAAGCTACAGACAGACCATCTCTAGATATCAGGGCTAGGTCTCGGTATGTCTGCAGCCGTCAAGAGAGAAAGTTGATGATATAAATTATTAGTATGTGTATATTTGTACTGCTTTTTCATTTTCAAGTTAACCCTATCCACCCTGAATCCATCAAAATCCACACCCCTGTTTTGGAGGATTTCGGCGGATTCGGGATACCTCCATATTGAACAAATTGGAGGATTTTGATGGATTGAGGATTGTAAGCCTAAGAGAACTGCAAGATTATGATGGATTCAGGATACCTCCATATTGTGCAGATGGGGATTTTGATGGATTCAGGATCTCAACAGTCACTCCTTGGTCATGTTTGTTGATATCTATTGATACCTGCAGTATCTACACTGTTGGATTCTGATGGACTCGGGACTCCAGCTTTTTTTTTTCATTTCAAAATTGATGGATTTTGGCAGATTCAGGATACTTTCTAGTAAAAATACCCAGGGGGTTAGCGTTAATAGACATGTATTCTTGTTTCCTGACAATGATTACAGTACACTAAACAAAACATTGAGAAGACCTCTGGTTCTAAGCGGTAACTGCTGAATCTCCTTGGAGATTATAATGTGTGTAAGTTGACCTAAAAATCCAGTCGAATTTGGCAAGAATACAGGACTTCCGGGCACAGTGCATAGGAGCTACAACATGTGGTGCGTCTTTTTTCTTGTAAGTAAATTTTGCTTTCTGACTGGATTTACCTGATAAACTCTAAATAAAGTGGTTTTGTGAAAGATGAAAGAAAACAGCGATTGCAATTTACAACACATTGAACATACTGCAAATCGATGACCAAAGGGTAACAAAGAATTTGACCTCAACTTCATATCAATCAAAGACAAACAGAGGCGTCTGTGGCAAGACTAGTCAGTGTTTAGTACCCAGGCGTTTACATTAAAAACCAACGGGGAAATCGCAAGACTTGCATGTCATATACACGTTTGCCCAAGAAGGGATTCGAATCTGGGTCACAGAGGTGGAAGGTAAGGTACGAGAATAATTAAGGGTGGGCCGTCCTGCTAAAAACACTCATGGAGAACCAGTCTACATATAGAGGTTTTACAGTCAAGTGACATTTGCCGGTCAACAATGGGTTTGTAGCTCTATAGACTATATCGCAAATACCGCCTGGGTGATTTTGCACAATGGTCAAAAAGCACCTACTCTGCTCCATTCCTTCCCTGGGTGCCTTCTGACCATTGTGCAAAATCAACCCAGGTGGTATTTGCGATATTGTCTATAGAGCTACAAACCCATTGTTGACTGGCAAATGTCACATGACTGTAAAACCTCTACATCTAGGTAACCAACCAATAATATTAACCCTAACTCCCTAGACATTTTGTCTAGGAACCTTCCCGAAGCAGCCACAGTTCAACACTGTGTGATAAGCAAATGGCACATTCTTTGTACTTGGACAAAACCAGGGCATCGAGTCCCACGCAAAGTAATGATGCCAAGGCCCTACAGTGCTGAACAAAACAAAATACAACAGAACGTGGTGTTAGATTTTGGCAACAGTCAAAATTTGAAAGTCTGTTATGCCCCTGCGGATGAAATCCAAATGCTCCGACAGCTATCTTATTCTCAGCTCAGATCACCAAAAGCCAACACATCTTTGCCTGTTGTGGGATTTTGTTGGGCTCAGCAGAGTAAGGGTTGACAGAATCTGTCACTACCTTTGGAGCAGAGGTTGGGTTGGTCAGTATACTGTACAGAAGCCCCATCGTGATATCCTCATGTTCTTTCATCCCTTTACAAACCTGTTGGGGAAAAAGGTGGGTTTTTTGTCAAATTAAAACAAAAATGAGCTTCATCACATCACAGAATTTTCCTTCAATATACATGTACAAATCAGTGAACTTATCTTCACCCAAAGCATATTTTTCTAGTCCATACTTCTACCAAACAACGTCTAGATCACTGAACGGTGAACCTAAGATTCATGCAGACAGAAAACTGTCAGATCACTGGGCCAAGTAAAGAAAATAAATTATGTTTAGTGTCCTGTGCCCAATATTTTGTAATTTAGGCCAAATTAAAAAAAACCAAACATGTTTAGCGCCCCCGCCCAATTCCTTTTTCAAGGCCACCTCTTTTCCCCATTTTCTCCTAGAAAATCCATTAAGAAAGCAAAAGAAAGAGAGGAAATGCCTCCCAGTTGCATGTTTTGAATCGATTTGGTGGACCCACCATCGGCAAAAGTGGGCAAAAATCGACAAAAAGTGGGCAGCCATCTTGGAAATACTGCCTGGCAGGATCTAAAAATAGTAGTAAAAAAAAAGTGCCCACCTGCTCATTTTGAAAGACGTGATGCTAAACATGTTTTTTTTTCTTTGCCTTATTTGACCTTTGACCAGGAACAGGTACACAACCAGCCAAACTCATTATGTCAATAATCATGAATAATTTTTGTATACTCACCACTGCATTTAGCGAGTCGTGAGCCTCTCTATCGGACGAGCTACCCATAACTTTTGTAACAATCTCGTAACCTTTCTCCATTTTCTGTAAGAAAAAGATAAAACCTCAGTGATAGTACTTGGTGATGTCATGTGCTGCACACTAACATTATCAATCTAAGCTAAAAAAATATATATATATATACAAATTTAAAATTAAAAATAAAAAAAACATTAAAAAATATAATGTCATTAACTGTTTCACAATTTGACAAATAAGTTCAAAGTGAAATACAAAAGGAAAAATTTCGTTTTGAAGTGGGTAAATTTGTTACTTAATTTTCTTTCCAATCATGTGACTATATTCAGTTATTTGTATAAACAAAACAATTCAATAATAATTTAATTATAATTTAACTCCTTTAGTTTTAGGCCTACATATTCACGTATGAGTTGGGTACAAACAAAAATGCCTCAAGTGGCTCTTCACAGGTTTTACTAAAAACATTGGTTTAGGAATCTTTTGTCAGAAACCTGTCTTCCTGTTCACCAGAGAGAATGGATGGTAATGTTATATGATGGATGATAATGTCACTCGCTGAACCATCCAGTTCTCAAAATGCAAAATGTCTCAGTTTCACACCAGACACAAAATAATGAAAACTCATGCCACCAAGAAGTACACATATAATACCCCACCTACGACATACTACATACAATAAGCCACAGAGAACATAGAATTATAAGCAAAAACTCTTTTGTTATGTTGTGGCCTACCCCTTCTAATTCCCCCCCCCCCAACCTCACACCAGCCTACCCTTGGCTTCTCCCGGCCTAACATATGACGTAAAACGATAGGATTATACTATTTACTCTCGGCCCATCATCAGCCAACTCACTACATGAGGTGTACAGTGGTGGTACAGCTCAATGGTGTGGGAAACACTAGTATAGCTACTGCAAAATGCCTGTATAATTAATAATGCCAACATATTACCTTCTTTAATAGTGACACAAAATTAGAAAAAGACCAACAAGAATCCTTGAATTATACCTCAAGGGCTTATATTGATTGTGATGCAAATTATCATCTGGGATACTTTGTAGCTCATACTACTACTAGCTGTCAAAGGGAAGATGACGAATTTGGTGAGCATTTTTACTTCTCAAAATGTGTACTTCTCAGAATTTGTACTTCTCTCAAAATTTATTATTTTGTTTTAACATCAACAATGAAAGCCCTACAATCACAGTATTGGCACTTTATCATCAATTCTGTATGACCATCAAACTGTGAATTAAATCAAGACCTCTTATTCGGATGGACCAAACTTTCTCTTTTAGATAACTGACAATGCTTGGTTGATTTAGACCTACAGTATGTTGCATCATGATGTTGTATCAACCATTACAAAAATGGGTCTGAATTTGATCTGTCATGTTTGTAAACAATTCAACACAAAAAATATATTGACATACATGAACAACAAGGGAATACAGGTTTTCTTCTTTATGTCAATAATACAATTATGTGAAGCCCAACATGTTATAAGATAAGGTACTTAAAAGAATACAAAGTTGACAACGATACCCAGAAACATCGTGCTCGCAGCTGTTAATGAAAGGGTAACAGCACAAAACTCAACAGCCAACACTTCGCTGCCTACACAAAGTTTACGGGGACCGACAAGCCGACGTTTATGGTAGCAAAACACAGTAACAATAACCAAAATAATACCTCTTCCAGCTCATCTCTCAGCTCAATGGCCGAAGTGACGAAAAGTTTCGATTTCTTTGCTTCATCCATGGTGCTTTGACCGTAAACCTGTGACTGATTTGTGGCAAACTGTCGGGAAAATTCGACGATAAAGACGTCGGGCTTATCTCGTGTCGGCGTCCATTTTCCCTATATTGCGCCCTCTATTGGTGATGTTAAACCAGCAGCACAGCAACGGGCGGTGGGGATTGCCATTCTATTTCCAACGAGAAGAGCAGACAGTGTACTTGTCATTTTTCCGCCCTGTCATTAATTTTTTTCAATTTAAATTAAACGTAAATTCGAAATTCTCATTTCATTATGTTACCATTAGAATATTGATTGAAAATAAAAACAAATGTTCGTCTGTTTAAGTATCTTGCATTATTTGTAATCATTTACAATGACATTAACAACAGTGCCCTCACTTAATGAAATGTTCATTAATTGAAGTCGGCAGGTATAGACGAGTTTCATATTAACATCGGAGCCGAGGCTATCATTGCTAAGCCATTGTTAAGACACTGGAGACCTTTCTTTTTTAATCCTCGCAACAAAAGCGAGCACGGAGACCCTCGGTTTGGATGCTAATTTAACATTTCTCAATATACCGGATTAGCTTTGCAACATAGCGATTTGTCGACACTGTTTACCTCATGTATGAAACAGTATTTCATTTTTTTTTTTTTTAATTGAAGAAGCATCAGGGACGTTGGTCTAGACGGTACGCCCTAGTACATCGTTCATAAAGTAGGCGATTGAACGGCGCCCTCAGGGTCAAAAAGAGTCTTAGCACCCCTGACTTTTTTTTGTAATGCCGTCACCCTCTGAACGAGGTTCCAGATTTGAGCCCTTCTCACTATGAACATCTAACAAAAGAAATACGGTGCACTAACAATGAAAGTCCATTGTTACTTGGCACTGAATCCATTGTTACTTGTTCACAGTGTCTATCGCTTTCCTTCTCCTTTTTATTGTGGAATCGATAAATGAAAAAGGCCCTTCATCTCTATGTTGGTATGCATACGTATATACAAAGGATATTGAAAGCGCCACCTCTCAAAAACTGGTACCTTACCTTACCTTACCTTACCTTACCTTACCTTACCTTACCTTACCTTACCTTATCTTACCTTACCTTACCTTACCTTACCTTACCTTACCTTACCGTACCTTGCCTAGCTTACCGCAGAAGCGAATACGGAGGCTACGCGCGTAAACACCAGTCATCAGGGGCGGATCCAGATTTTTGCGGGGGGGGGTCAGGTCCGACAGATTTTAAATTTTTACCCGTAAAAGTAAAAAAAGGAAAAGAATGGGAAAAGAGCAGAGGGAGGGGGTTTATTCGACCACCAACCCCCTGTATCCGCCCAGGTCCATCATCTTATACCACCCGCATACATGCTTTCCTTTCATGATTATTTCACTATACTAGCCTCAATAACGTGGGTTAGGACATGTTTGTTTGTTTGTTTGTTGTTAGTTTGTTGGCGTGTTTGTTTGTTTGTTTGTTTGTTTACATGGCTTGGTTGCACTTACAGGGAAAGACAATTTTATATAGGGAGGGGTCATGGGAGAAGTTCCAGTGAGGGAAGTGTTTTCTTCTGTGGTGTGCATGAGGCAGATTGGTTTTAATTCCTTTTGGACAATTCTTTTTGGACATATGAAGGCTAATTGCAGGCATATTTTTGGGCGGGCATGTATGACACAATCCGGGGGAGTGGGGAGGATCATCCCCTAATCCAAAGGATCATCCCCCAGAACTTATCATAGCAGTGAATAAAACTTATCTGCCATAAACTCCATCTAAGACTTTAAACAGTAACAAGAAGCCAAAGAAAACACGTCTTCAGTTGTATTTTTTTTAAAACAAAATTTGAATTCAGTCATGCAAACGGGTATAAGCTCCGAATGCTAGCACCCCCCCCTTACAGACGCTGGGCAAAATATACACAATTAGGCCTACTTGTGGCGCCGCATAATGCGTTTATATGCAGAACTTTGGGTTTATGATGGTTTATGATGGTTTATGATGGTTTATGATGGTGACCATAGTCACAAAGTTTTGACATTTCTTTTATTTGACTCCCAAACTGTTTCCGCCCAAAATATATGTATTAAGCAATTGGGTTCGGGGCAGTACATGCAGTACCGAAATATTGCTCTCATATTTGCCCCTATTTTTGTTTACTTATTTTATATAAAATTGACAAAATCTACCCCCGGGGGATCACCCACCCAGGAACATCCAATTAGGCGCTATTTTCTATTTGCATATTGATCAAAATGTTTTTTTTATGCGAAGTCAGTGGTGCACCCAACCCAAGGGGGCGGGGGGGGGCTGGGGGTTCGGGGAGCTTTTTATTTGTAGTCTCACGAATTAGCGGCTGCAATATGTATGTGGCGTATTTCCGAGTAGTTTAATACAGGTGTAACTTGCGCCACCAACGTCAAAATAGTCCGAGTGCAGCGCACCCCCCCCCCCCCAAAAAAAAATGGGAAATAAAGGGGGGGAAATGGGTGAGGCCCCCCCCCCCCCGGCCACCCACCCAAAGTAAAATTCTGGGTGCGTCACTGAGCTGTGCGAAGTATAATCGAGCCATCATCAACAACAAAATGAAGACATTGCTAAAAACGGCACCGTGGACCCGCCCATTCCGTACTCTAAGTAATGATCTATATTTGGAATTACATCATCAGTACATCGAGGTTTCTGATTGGCCGCTAAATATAGCACAGGGCTTTTCTCTTAAAAACAGGAATCCCAAAATGGCGCAAGACTTTGAATACATCCGCCTACAAAAACACACAGTTTGTCTTCCTTCCTCCACAACCCAGAAGAGCAGTCGGCTCAAAAACATATTAACTAAGGTTGACTTGCAGTTTGCTGGCGTTACTTGAGGCCAAAAATGACGATCGATGTGTACATAAAACTGACTTCGGGACGGGTTTTTCATATGCCCGTCCCGGAATACGAAACGGTCCGGCAGGTATGCGAGAAGGTGGCGGTGGAGGAGGGGGTGTCAGGCAGCTGTCTACGGCTCAAATACACCGGCAAGGTGCTGAACAAAGACGAGTCAATGGAGTCTCTCGGTGTTCGCCCAGAAACCATTCTCAAAGCTGATGTAAGTCACATTTTCACCTCCGATTTTCGTTGTTGATTTTTACACAGTTGTTTCTCATCTTGTCAAATGATAATAATTCTGCATTAGGATGTTCAAAAGAAATGTTTGTCAGGTTTGTTTATTTGACGTTTTTGTTTTACGTTAAATTTTCAGTTTGTATTTGAGAATTTGTGAAGAAATGTAGTACCCTACTTTCAGTTTTGTCACCCCAATCATGCAAATATGGGTCTGACGTTTGGATCCTAACACTGTAGCAGAATCTTTCTCAAAAGGCATTGAGAAAGATTCTGCTAGGATCGAAACGTCAGGCCCTCCTTACTTTTTTAGGTCATTCCAGTTGGTAAGCAGTTTGAGTTTGTATCAGTATTTATTATTTCTTTTGGCAAATATGTTAACTTAGAAACAAGAATTTGCAAGTGAGAAACATTTCACATAAAAAACAACAACTTTAAAACTGTTTAAAATTCCCCATTGTTGCGATAATCGTAACCCTAGGTCCAGAAATGGCAGAAATGGGGACCTTAGGGTTACGAACAGTCCTATTCATATCTTGTGAATAATGGAGACTTGAAATACACCCAAAGATTACAGATTTCATTAAAAAAAAATTCATTAAAAAAAAATTCAACCTGACCATGCTGACTGAAACTGTCTAACATGTCTAAATGTATTCTTGGACACATACATGTACGGTATCGTTTTTTTGGGCGCTAGGACTTCAGAAATGGTGAAATTCAAGGATCCATTATTTAATGGATGCACAAGAAATATCATTAGAATTGTTTGTATTAACCCCAAGGCCCTTTCCGGACCTAGGATTATGATTATCACAACTAGATTCCCCACAGAGATAATGAAGATATAGCCAGAAAAAAAAGAGCATCAAAGTACTACGTTCTTTCCATAAGGTGATGTAAAAAAACAAACATGTTTAGCGTCCCTGCCCGCTTCCTTTTTGGGGGGCCGCCTCAATTTTTAATTTTTTTTATATTTTTGAAACAGTTGGTTAACAACTGTTAACATGTTTAATTCTCTTGTCCAACATGTCTCTTTCATTTTTGAGTCTTTCAACAGTTGAAAACCAACAGTTGTCGGAAATTTTAAAAAAGGGGGCCATCTTGAAAATACAAAATAAAAAGCCAATCCTCCTCCCTTTTTTTCAAAAACCCGGACGCTAAACATGTTTTTTTTTTTACTTGGCCTAAATTTCTTTAACCCGTGCTAAGTCTTTACATACATGACATAGGATCCGAAAAAAATGTACTAGATTCTTTTTACATGTTTTCTTTACAGTCTCTGACAGGTTTAGATACATTTTTTTTTTTTTTTTTACATTAAACTTTTGTTTTTAATACTTAGAAAAAAAAAGTAGAATTTTATTTTGAGAGAAAATCATAGACTGTAATGCACCTATCAATTGCCCCCCCCCCCCGGGCCACCCCACCTCTGAGGTGGGGATTGTCAATTTTGAAGTGACAAAATCTCCACCCTGGGGCAAAAATCTAGCGATAATCCCAACCTGAATTGATGGGGACACCCCCACCCTAGGTGGGGATTAGAATTTGGATGCTATCATGTATGATTTATATTTTGATTAAAAACACCTGGCAAAAGGATCAAACAAAACGAAGAAACATGTACGCTCTGCAGGGCTTGTAAAAAAAGCCATCGGGTTTATATAACAACACACGGAAAGAATTCCATACATATCTCACCGCCACTTTTTTGCCCTTAATATGACTTGACAAAGAAGTGTAACTACCAAGAAGTGTAAATCTGATGAAGAAACACTAATTTAGGAGTAAGAAAATTTCAAGTTTTTCTTTAAAAATACTTAGACCTTTTCTGTCATGGTCCATAGACTTTGTACACGCGGTCTAAGGTGGCGGTGAGATATGGAATTCTTTCCCAACACACATGTACCTCTATCCCCAGTGTATGATGACCAAAATCCCCACCCTGGGGCCTAAAAAAATGACCAAATCCTCACCTCAGAGGTGGGGTGGCTGGGGGGAGAGGGGAGGGGGAAATCAATTGATAGGCGCATAACTTGTCAGGCATGTTGACATTGTTGTAAGACATTGTTGTTGAACTAAGCAGATCTGTTGATTCAGTTATTGATGACATGTAAAATTCAAACTTAACCGGTTGCACGTTCTAAATTTTCCCCTTTACCCGTTACATTTAAGCTTGTATGCTACATGTACCTGTACGTGCTGATAACTTCCTCTTGTGATTTATTATGAATCACAGGATGAAACCAAGGCCATGAACGTCAAGCTTACATGTAGGCCTACATGTATGTACAGTATGTACATCCATTTTGCACACACATGACGTACATGTAGGATAGGTGGAATAGGAAACCCCACACATAGGAAGTTACCCGAATACTACACCTACATGTACCATATACAAACGTGTGTTGACCTCCAATCGCGGACGTCCTTTGTTCCCTCTATTGTTTGTACTTTAACTTTTTTGAAGCACCCTCATTGGTTTTGTACACGTTTTAAACCGCGGACGTCGATCGGGAATCGCGGACGATATTGTTCCCATTGTTAAACGTCCGCAGTTGTAAAGAACGAACATGTATGTACAATTGTACATGTAACTTGTAACATGTATCTTGTGCTCAAACAAGCCCTACAGTAGTAATTTTACAGACAGTTGCACAGAAATTTACAGATCTGCATGAAAGACACTGAAATTCTTCAAAATGTCATGGAGACTATGCAGAGAGTGTATTTCAGAGTACATGTACTCTCACATTTTATCGCATACAAATAAAATGATTTATACTCAGTAACACTATACTTGCTTGATAACAGTCTAATTCATGTAGGCTAAACACAACAACTGGATACCAGTCTAATTTGACAGTAGGCTAATACGACAGCTAAAAATATATGGCATCAAAATTTCTAGAACAATCTAAGCAATGTCCATGTTAGGCAAGGGGGCGGTACGCAAATCAGATGCATAGTTAAGGGGGCATCTTCCAATCAGGAGAGAGGAAAGTAAAACTTTGAACCAATGAAAGAGTTCATTGTATCTGGGGTTGGTTGAATAGCGTCACTTTGTCACAGCTTCTTGAATGGAATGGTATACTGTAATTCAACGACTGCCATTTTTGAAGGTCAGTGGAGGTCATTTGAGGTGGTGTCACGCATGCGTGCGCGTCGCCGGTATTCTTACATTCTAGGCACGTGCGCGTTTTGCTCGTGACTGGTTCTCAGCTAAGTTTTGCTTAGCATATAAATTTGCTGAGCAATATTTTCTGTTAAGCAGCTCTATGAAATTGGGCCCAGGGCTTAATTTCATAGAGCTGCTTAACAGAAAACATTGCTTAGCAAATTTACATGTTAAGCAAAAATTCAAGAGAACCGGTCAAAAGCAAACCACATCACATGGCATTTTGGCTGGTAACCAATTTTTGATAAGCAAATCTTTTGTGTGCTTAGCAAAATTGTGTACTTAAGCAGCTCTGTGAAATTGACCCCTGATGTGATGTGAAAAACATTGTGACCATCGGAACTGAAATTATTGCATCCTGTTGTTGTCATGGCTGATGATATGTACATTGTACCAGATCATGGCTTGTGGACCTGACAGGGCAGTTCTAAATGTCATGGCAGATCAAAAAAAAGTAGCAGACACTTTTTGTGGTCTGTCTGAATGCATAGTTTTGAAAACTTTTACTCGGTACATTCATAGGATGTTTTGGGGCTAGCCATTTTAAATATGTAATTCTTAGTGGAAAAGTGAGAAGAAATTCAGTGCATTATCCATGTGTTGCATCGAATATATGGACTACTGGCCAACGGTGTTTTCCCTTTGTATGCATTGTCCCCTCATTGCAAATGTTGTAAATGCCCTTCATGCCCTTCAAAAATTTCCCTTTCCAAAAAAAAAAAAAGGGGGAAAGAAATAAATTTGATAACTTTACTTTTAACTCAAAGTTCTGGAGGTGCCATTTTTCATAAAGCAGCTTCACTTTTATTACAGTGCAAATGTATAAGATCAGGGCAATCAAAGAATTCATTTTTTTCCCCCGCAGATTATCAAAGTGAAGTCGTTGACGCTACTCATCAAACGTCCCTCGGGAGAGACTCTCTCGCTCACTGTACAAAACATCACCACACTGCAAGAGATCATATCCAAAATTGGACACAAGCTTGACGAGGGACAAGCAAGCAGCAATGTCAAAGTCTACAAGTTGAAAGTAAGTGGGAAAGTCAAAAGTGCAATGTGGAAGTTACAATGTTACAATGTTAGCCAATTGTTTGTTTGTTTGTTTGTTTGTTTGTTTAGTTTGTTTGTTGTTGGTTTTTTTTTTTTTTTTGGGGGGGGGGTGTTTTGGCAAAGGTTCCAGTACGTTACATGTTCAAAGCCAATCTACTTCCAACAGTTGCTCTTGTTCCTACAAGAGCAGGATTAAAATATCTGCCTGTCCTCTCCCAGCGAAGACTGAAAACTGCCTGTCCACTCCAGGCCAAATTGTACAAACTGATATCCCTTTCAGCAATGTGAGCCTACGTAAAACCATTTTACCCACTATTTTGGGAGGAGATATTCAGATTTTAGTTACCAATTTTATATAACTAATGTAAAAAAAAGGGGTTTTTAAATTTTCAACAAGCAAAAACTGCCTGTCTAAACTTATTTTTGCCTGTCCCTGGAACAGGCAGACAGGTGGCTAGATGAGACACAGGGGGGGGGGGGGGGGGGGGGAAAGATTTTGAGAAAAGTTCCTGAATGTCCATGGTCTGAGACTGTTAGCGTAAAAGAAAAAAAAGGGGGGGAGGTAAATAACGAAAACAAAATTGGCACAGACAGGGGTTGGAGTTGGGGGGGTTATGACTCCCCAATTCTCCCCTCCCTGTATCCACCTCTGTATTGACCATTTTACTTCAATACCCATTCTAGAGATGAAAAGGCAGTCAAACTGACACAGTAACAGTGACAACTTTCAAACTGCTTTTTTGTTTCAGCTCAAAGGAAAAGTCTTATATGGTGATCGCAGTCTTGCCGAGGATCTTGGGATTGAGGATGAGGCAGTATTGGAACTTGTGGAGCAAGCGGCTGGGGCAGGCTACGATGAGGAACAGGTTGTGGAAGAGGAGCTGGACCAGGCAGCTCTTGACGTAAGCATTCAGAGTGGATGGACGCAATTCTTTTTGAAGGACTCAAGTTTCTCAAACCTCGAGTTTAAGATCAAGTTACCAGTGCTGATTCTGAATCCAAGTCCTGGTGGTTAAGTTCAAGTCATGCAGGTCGAGTCCAGGGGCCAATGTCGTAGAGCTGCTTAAGCACAAAATTTGCTTAACCACGAAAAAAAACTTGCTTAGTAAAATCAGGTTACCAGCCCAAACTCCATGTGATGTATATTGCTTGTGAACTGGTATTTAGCTGTTGTTTGCTCAGCATGACTATCACATAGAGTTGTGGCTGGTAACCTGATTTTACTAGGCAAGGTTTTTTCGTGATTAAGCAAATCTTGTGCTTAAGCAGCTCTATGAAATTGGCCCCAGGCCCCGAGCTACAATTCATTCACTAAAAAAAATATTGTGTCAAAAACAAACAGGAATACGTTAATGATAGCATACATCATGATCAAGATTTTCAGTTTGTGTTGACAATGATAATAAAATATTTTAAAAATGTAATCTAAAAATCACAAGAATTAATACAATATTCTACAGGAAATTTTTTATTTTCTTTGCTAACCATGACTTCAGTCCGTGTCTGGGATCACCATGAAGATGATTGGATTCGGAAGTCACGGAACTCAGATTCCGACGATCGGTTTCCTCCAAAGTCTGGCATCAACCCCATGAAAACAATTTTCATGAGAAGTCATGGTGGAGAACAGTTTTCCGTGATGGAGAACAGTTTTCCTTGTGCAAAATTTTGTAATGATGCATTTTCCACAAGCAAGCGAGAATCGCTCGTGCATCACGAACAACTTGCCATCGGTAGCGTAGCGAGGAATTTTTCATTCAGCTTAGAATTACTTCTGCAGTGTAAATTAGAGTGTGTAATATTTTGGATAAAGTGGTCTCTTTGTTGTGACTTTTTTTTTAGGAGTTGCTGGCCAGTTTTGCAGGTGGTTTGGATAAGGACCGTAAAGTGGAAGTTGTCTTCTCTTTTGATACGACTGGCAGCATGTATGGATCTCTCACAGAGGTAAAACATGAACAATCTTCTTTTTTATTGCACTGTATTTTAATTTTTTTTTGGCTAATATACTGCAGCAGGTCCTTCAATTGGGCAAACAAGCGTGGCTTTTTGTGTTTTCATAACCCCCCTTCGGTATTTCTGTAGTCCCTCTGCTAAATCCTACAGAACCCAACAGCAGCAAAGTGTGAAGCCAGCTGAATCCAACAGTCAGAACAAAAGGTCTTTTGCTCACTGCTCAGATCAGCAAAGTCCAACAGAAAGTGGCCACTCTTGGAAAATGTCAGCATGGACAGCGTTAGGGAAAATATTGAGGACCTATTCATTACAGAAAGAAAGTAATGATGGAAAGTAACTGAGAACAACTTTCAGCTGTGTTTAACCAGTTCAGGCCGGGATTTATTTTGACGATGGTGCCATGTGGGTTGAGGCCATCACCCCCTGGGGCTGCAGGCTCATGTTTCCGGCCTCGGTCGATGTCCGTGGCTCGCTGAGGGATATTTTACGGCCTTGCTCATTGCGGGCTTATCAGTCATCCGATCTAAATGTCGGAAAATTCTTGGCGTGTTTACACGTCCTTAGGCTTCAAGTGGTTAAGCAAAGGTTTTAAACATGCCCACGTGACAGGCTCCCGACCAATAGGAATAGTGAAAATGTCACAGGCATTTATGAACTAAGTAATAAAGAGTTGAAAGCTCAAAATATGTAACAGCAGTTATCATGGATTTAGTTTTAAAAATTGTCTTTTTGACCCCTGCAGGTGAGAAGCAAGCTTGATGACACCGTTTCCCGCTTGCTGCGAGATATTCCGAACATCCGA
>JAULKO010298244.1:0-14832 GCA_032356045.1 Mediaster aequalis | reverse complement strand
TTTTGAAACCATAACATTTCCTTCTAGGAAAGGAGAAAACTAGACTGAAAATATTAGGGCGACACTAAAAGTGTCGCTCTAATAGAGCAGTGTCGCCCTAACCAAGCACTTTTGACAAAAAAAACGTCGCCCTAATATAGCATTTATAAAATTAAACTTTTGTATTTATCATAACACAGAAAAAACCAACGTAATGACCAGAGTAGTCCCGCAACTGTTTCCCGTAATTGTCGAAAACAAAATACGATTACTTGTAAAGGAACCAAACATAAAACAATATTCATGAACCAAAGGCTGACATTGATATATTAGTGCCAATTCGACATGTTTCTGAAGTGGTTTTCATTATCCTAAGCAATCTGCGGATTACGAGAACTATTCATATACTTTCTAAATTGGTAGCCTTTAGTTTTTCTGCAATACTAACCGTAAGTACTGTTGCGATCCACTTCTTCCAAATTACGACTTTAACGACGGCTGTTTTGGGAAAAATATTGAAGTAAAGAGAAAATCCAGTCGATATAACATGACTAAATTACAGCTAAAATAAACACACATCAATAAAAGTCGCGTCATTGTCTTCATCGCGCGGCTGTAAACCTGATAATCGCCTTGTTCTTCGATGTTTTTAATCCATTTTGTCGTTCGGATTATTGTGTACGGTTTTATAATGTCCAGCTGTTGTAATTGAAATCATCAAGTCACTTCTGCTGTGTTAGAACAAAAAAGTGAACCGAGCTATTTCGTCTTGTTTTATGCCATCGACATAAAACGTCCAGTTCGTGTGTCACCGGCGAATCGGGCGGGGGGTCATGGGCGAGCCATCGGCGCCGCTATGGATCCCGCCTCCAAATAAATATGGGGACCGGTGGCTAGGAAGAATATGGCACTTCTAATTGGCCCTCGTTTGCGCAAGCGCTGTAACAACATCCCAGTTTTTAAAAGTCGGAGACTGTTTTTGTTCTCATAAACGGCTTTGAATCGTGGACAATGCATGAGTGTTTTGGCATATTTTTTGCAGAGGTTGAGAACATGCAATGCATTATGGGCATATCGATATATAAACCCTAATTTGCATATGCCATGTGTATGCTGAATAGTATTACCCGCTTCCGGTCCCCACATTCGAAGACGGAATGACACTAAGCCTGGGACTGGGAACCAGTCTATCGTGGCCCCTTTCAAAATGTTGGCGCTCCCTTGGGTCACTTTTTGGCGCTCTCAACGTCAAGTCTACCCAGCCTACACCCCCTCCCGCCCATAACCACCCCAACGCCACCTTTCAAATTATTTGTTTCATGGTAGTGACCCCTCCCCACCCCCAAAAAAGGTCATCGGTTGGCTCCACCTTACAGACTGCCCCAGTGTTTAATCCTAGATCTTTCACTGCCGTCTGTTATGTACAGTTGTACACTGTGGGTGGTATTCACTAATGTTGTGTGCTGCTCTAGCCTGAACCTTGACTCAGGTTGAGATTTATTCTGGATACTTGAGGAAACCTTTAACTTATCATTCTGATATGGTTTAACTGAATGTCCATTTTATTTCCATTTGAATTAATAATTTCATCTAAGTAATCATACATTCTTCATCATGTAATATTTTGTATGTAAATTTTTTGGCATTGTGTAGGTACAACCACATCCTGAATCCATATGCTTGTAGCACCTATTAATTTGGATTCCTAACGACTGCCGACTCCAGCACCGGATCAGCTTTAAAAAAATAAATAAATGACAATTCGTTTGGAATCTCGATCTCATTTCCCGTCAATCACTTCTACGGGTTTTCACCTGTAAGCTGTACTTTAAACATGAGCATAGCAAATCCTATCACAGAGAAAATAATTAAACATAACATGTCTTGGGGATTTTAAACACAACTGTGCGGTACCAAAAACTGCAGAACATTTCTCGAAATAGGTAAACAAAAAGTATCATCAAGAATGTCCAGGATATTGAGATCTTTATTGAGACAAATTGCGAAGAATTTCCGAGAAAATTCGGGATAAAGGTGTTTGCTTATTTTCTGAAATTGGCAGTGGCGTACACAGTGGCGGGCGGGCGCTGGCAAGCTTTTTTGTTTGTTTGTTTGTTTGTTTTTTTTTGTCTTTTTAATAGTCCGTCCATGTACTCAGCAGGTCTTATGTAGGCCTTTTTTGATATTTAGGCATTTGTTTTGAAGCTTTTGAAAGTGCCACCACCCCAAATATTGTTTAATGGAGGAAACAAGTGGTGTGACCTTTCGTGATTTTCTTTCCATCCCCCACAACCAATTGTAGTTCCATGTTGCAACCAAAACCAAGTGATAGATTGTGTCGTGACCCTGGGCTTCATTGAAAACTTTTACAAGAGGAAGTACGTGTATTGAAAGTCCAAACTGAAAGTCCTTGCTATGAAAATAAACTATAAATGTCAATCAAATGTATCCATCATTAAATAACATACTAAATCCCATAGCATAATAAGCCTTTTTGCTTTGTTTTGTTAGGTTGGGGTAAACGTAAAGGTAAGGAATTATAATATAGCAACATGTGAATGAGAAAGTATTATTATCAATTCAATTTTCAGTGGCTGATTTGCAAGAGAGGTTTGTGACCCAGCTTGTAAAATCCCAGCTCACATGGACGTCAATAATTATACTAACGATAATAATTATACTGACGCACCGAACGGCATGATGGCAGGTCACAGATGGAAGATACGGTTCATGACATTCTTTGACGCTTGACACCTAGAATGGCTTTTTACTGTTACTTTTCAACTTTGATTTAGTTCGTGTAATACCGAATTGAATTGTTTATGCTTACATCAATACATGTCATCAAACAGCCGTCGCATAGTTGTAATTTGGAAGAGCCTGGCATAGCTTTTTACGGTCAAATAACGAGAAAAACAGAGCAGGATTTGTGTGCTTCTTGAAGCACGAATATCAGCCGGTTGCCCATAATGTTACCAATTACTATTGCTGTCCACTATGTGAACACTAACCCTAATATTCAAATGTTGCATTTGGCTGTCGACACCAGTTTAACTGACCAAGTATGGCCTAAATCAGTTCACAACATGTGGAAAAAAAACAACTGTTCATGTTTTTCAGAAAATGCCAAAGCTGACCATTAGGTGACCTTTGACCTAAATCTCTAATGACCCTATCAAAAGCTATCGACATGGGTGTAAGTAATCAATCGTGACTGAAATCAATTGAAAAAAATTTGGGAAAGAACTATTTGGCATGTTTATCGGAGAACTATAGGGGCCTGTCGACAGGGGTGTAACTGGTCATTTGTGGATCATATAGGTTTTAAAAAGTTGAAAGAAATATTTTGCATGTTTTCATGAAAAGGACCGCTGCTGGCCAATCAGTGACCTTTGACCTAAATCTGCAGACAACGCATGTGGGATTAGCGACAGGGTTATAATTGAGCAAGTGTGGCTGAAATCGCTTGAAAAAGTGGGAAAAAGATACGTTTTGTTTGTTTTCCAGATAATAACCCCCACTGACCACTGAATGACCTTTGACCCCAGTCTGTCAATACCGTATGTAGGGCTTTGGTCAAGGGTGCATGTGACCAAATATGGCTAAAATCGGCTGAAGAATGCGGTAATATAACCATTTTACTTATTAAAATGAAATGACCCCCTACTAACCACTAAATAACCTTTGACCACATTATGTGTACACCCTGTGTGATGCTTGGTTCAGGAATGCAACTAACCAAGTTCGGCTTCAAATGAAGACTGTTGGGGAAACATTTTGTAATTTTCAATAAAAATGACCACTAGAGACCGTTGGGTGACCTTTGACCCCAATCTGAGTACACCCCATTATGAAGCTTGGGTCAGTTGTCCTTATGGCCAAGTTTGGTGGAAATTGACTGGATAATTTGTGAGTTATAATATTTTAAGGCTCATTAAGGCTCATTGGGAGAAAGAAGGTACAGCACGATGTATCAGCCGGTTTCATCGTCTGATATAAGAAGATACAGAAGGATCACAATATATCAGCCGGTTTGTCTATTGAGTTGTTACTAATTTATTGGCTGGTTTAAAGCGGCACAGTGTCCTGAAATCCAAGAAAATTCAATCTGTTCCATGTCTTTTTCCAAGCCTTTATTCAAATAAAACAATTACAATGGGTTACATTTACTGAGAAACTAAATAATGAGCTTGTGGACTCGGAGGCATTTCTGGCAGTAAATTCTAACGCTTGCATTCCCAGCGCACTCGGCATACCATGTTTTGCCAGACAAACGGCAACACATTATTAAATTAAACTGATGCTTACATTTGTTTTTGAAGGCGCACCATATTATATATTTTTGTAAATCTTGATTTGGTTATAGTTATGTATGAAAAATGCCGTGCTTTCACATGAACTGTGCAGATGGTATGAATAAATACACGGTGAATAAGTGACTGGATGACGACTAACTTAACTTTTAAGAGTCAACATTTTGTTATTGTCCATTTTTGTTTTTCTCCCACAGGCCTTCTCCTCAATTCTACAATGGACCTTGTGGATCTGTCGACTGGAGCTGAAGTTGACCAGAAATCGGTACCCATCTGCATCCAACAGGATACGGAAAGAACCTTCGAGTGCACAGTCCGCAACACCTCCCCAAACGGTTGGATTATAACGTGGATTATCGATAATTCCAAGATTAATGCCGGTGCAGCGGATATGACGCCCATCGCAGATGGTTTGGTCAACATTAGCAGCCGAATCACGGTCTCAAACTCGCAAAAGCAGGGTGCTGCGAAGAGCCTGACCTGCCTGGCTACGAGTTTTAAGACCGGGTCACTTGCTGTTACAGTGGAGTTCCAGTTTTGCTCGGGTACGTGTCTGCATCACGTTGAATGTGACCTCGCTTTGTAACTTTCCAATTGTATGGAAAATTAACCAATAAATATCTCAGCACAACAGAATTGAATTCGAGTCCCGCTCCGAGTTCAGGCCAATATTGACAAAAAAGTAGAATTAAAGTTCACGTTAGTACAAAACTGGAAAAACAGGGTTAAGTCTGGACATGAATTGAGCCCTGGCTTCAGCCCAGACTTGACCCTGGACGCCACCATACTCTTTAAGTAACTTTATGGTCTAAGACGAACGTCGGGACTCGGCCGAGTCCGGACTGATTTGATATAGGTTTAAACACATCTACCCCCATTGTTCTTTAGGTCTTGTCTCAAATGCGTCAATGGACCTGTTGGATCTCTCGACTGGAACTTTGGTCGACAGTCATTCCAGACCAATCTGCTTTCGAAACGGTGCAGATCGAACCTTCGAATGCACCGTGCGACAGACGATACCCGACACATGGAACATGGTGTGGGTCATAAATAACACGAAGGTGGAAAGCCGTCCAATGGTTCAGATTCCTGACAAAGATGAACTGGTTAACGTTTTCAGCAGGTTCACTGTTGCCAACATGCAGGATGAGAGTTTTCTTAAAAGTCTCACCTGCCGAGCGTTTGGTCTCAATAAAGAACTAAGCGCCACAGTCCAACTTCAACCTTGCTCAGGTGAGAAATCACAGATTAACTTCGAGCCTCTACAGTCTGAACGGCTGTAGGAACATTAAACATAATCTTAGTCTGTATTCAGACGCACCAACAATGTGTTATTGACTTTCTACACCACAATAAATAGAAACCTCTACCATGAAATCGTAATGAACCACTTTTCACACGAGGGAAATAAACAACATTTTAAAATTATCAAACGAACCCAAGGGAAACTGGCTAGGTAATTTCAATTATATAAGGCACATTCTTTTGAATTTTAATTGTAGCAAATGATCCAGACAACACACCCAACACCAACACCACAACGCTAGTTGCTGTGATCAGCGTCTCGGGCTCTGTGCTGACCATTGCTGTTGTAGCTCTGGTCATTTTTGCTGTGAGGGCCAAGAGGAACCATAATGCGGGGCCGACCACGCAAACAGTACTGAATCTCGAAGAACCTGTCGAGAAGGTTAGTTCTGTTAAATTCTTTACACATCAAATTAAAACAAGGAATAACAAATTGGTTGTTATTCTGATGGGCACGATTTATCTTGCAGGAGGCTTTAGCCAAGAAAGTAGAATCTTATGCAGCAATACCTCAAGATGAAGTCGCCTACCAGAAAAGTATTTTACCACAAAATGCAATGCTTGACGAGGATAAAGACGCAGGCCTGCCGTCTTGGGCTGAGGGCTTGGGGATTCTTTGGAGTGATCTCATCGTTGATGAACGAATACTCGGCAGTGGGAATTTCGGTGAGGTGCGTTCGGGCACGGTCAGAATAGGTGGAGAATTGACCAAGTCTGCAATCAAGATGCTCAAAGGTAGGGAAAAGGAGCCTTGTACTTATATCATTTCAATACGAGTATTTAAGCTATTGAAACATCTGACAGAATGGTGATATTCCGAATACATTATTCGCACTTTCCGAAAGGCATTCATGGGCAGTATCAATATTGATGTATACAGCATCCTCAGAAGTTGTTCCGTGTAAAATATTTTCATTTTGCCGAAACTCTGACGTTGTACGTCCAGCAAGAAAAACAAATACCAACAACCTGTGTATGGCGATGCATTAAAACACTGAAATTAAGCAGCTGTAACCAAAACACGTCCTCCGAGGTATATTAATTGGCTCAATTTTACAGAGAGTGATAACATTAACTTTTTAGGGAAGGGACGAATCGCCAATTTCATTTAAACAACAGTGAAAACTAAGTCACATTTACGAATCGGTTTCATACCAGAACGTTTTCCCACATACAGCTTCCTGAAACCTTCACAGTAGTCTCTATACATATTTGTACATATTTGAACAAAAGAAGACATAGATTAACCAACGTCACAAAAAACATTGATATGCAATGTTGAGCTTTAAAAAGGAGAAGGACCAATTTTACCATTGATATCAATATTAATTTCGTGGTCCTTTCAGGATACGCATCCCGTAGCGACAGAGATGATTTCATGGATGAGTTTTATACAATGGCATCCATCGGTTACCATCCAAACATCGTTTTTCTGCTGGGTGCTTGTCAGCACCAAGGTAAGCATGTATTCAAACAAATGTAAAGGAGCCTTATACGTCTTCTATGATATGAAGTGCCATTGTTAAAAATAATTCTTTATATCAGAAAATGTTGGCCTATGGTTATCAGGTAAAATGTAAGCATTCCATTCCAAACCGGCCTACCTGTATTGTGAACAAATTCCGAAACTGAACGATTACAAACATTCAAAGTTCCGTTTTCTCTGGCATAAGGCCAATAATGAAGACGTCTCTTTCCATAATCTTTCAGATGTTTTGTATGTTGCCTTGGAGTATCTTCCCCATGGTGACCTGCGCAGCTACCTGAGGACGGCTCGCTCACAGTCAGACTCGGACGAGGATGCCTTGTCTTCGGACCAGCTGGTCAAGTTTGCTCTGGATGTTGCCAAGGGAATGGAACATCTTTCCCGAGCAGGGGTACCCAATGAAAATAATTTGTCCTGAACTGCCTTCACTTTCTTATTGATGTCTTTTTCGTTAGAAATATAATGTAATATGTTGATTTCACATTACAGTATTATATATAAACAATCTTTGAACAGTTTAAAAAATAATTAGGAAATATCAACATTAAAAGTATTCAAATGAAGTTAGGTAAATCAAGCGAAACTAATGCATACTCTAATACATACATGCAGAATGCTTTTTCAGCAACGTTTGTATATTCACCACGTGTGATACAATATGACATTATATATAGGTAATTCATCGAGACTTAGCTGCGCGAAACATCTTGGTTGGAGAAGGACTGGTTGCCAAGGTTTCTGACTTCGGACTGTCCAGAGGAGAGGATATCTATGTTCAGACTTCAAGGGTAAACTACCTTAGTATTGATCTAAATTTTTAAGATGTTTTGGTGTATTTTATTTGACTTTAACCTCTCCCAACGTAGTTCACATCAACTAAATGTATTCAAAAACTATTTCCACTGCCTATATTCTGCAAAACTGTCTGAAGTATTCAGTCTCATACAAAATGTCCTTATCAAAACATTCTGCATGTTCAATTGCTTACTTAAAGTTGAAAATGCCAAAAATGTAGTGTTCAGTTAAACAAATACCGAGGCTGAAAACAGCGCAAACAAATTTACACAAATATTTTGTTTTTATTATTGTAACAGAGAAGAGTTCCTCTCCGCTGGTTGGCCATTGAATCTGTGAAGCATCAGATGTATACTACCAAAAGTGATGTGTAAGTTTTGCCCCGTAATCGTTGATATGTGCAATATTATGCATGATAATGTATGATCAAAGAAAAACCAAAACCAAGGGGAAAGGGCCTCTACGATTTGCACAAATCTTTTAAAACAATCTTCGTACAGGAACTATAATGCATACAAACATTGGTTTAAAATGTCCACTTAAACATAAATTTTTGCTTTCTACTGTCGTTATCAGGTGGTCGTTCGGAATACTGTTGTGGGAAATAGCCACTTTTGGTAAGTATCACGTCAGTTATTGGCTTTATTGGATTTTCAATTATTTTCAGTTCTGTAAATGAGTTTTGTGTTTGGGAGTGTGGGAAAAAAGTGTGTTTTGCATTGTGTTTTTGTTACACTGTTCGTATTGAATAAATACGTGTATTTCTAATGTCATTGTAGGAGGAACCCCCTATCCATCCATTCAGAATGAGATGCTGGCAGCGACGCTCAAGAGAGGATACCGCATGCCCAAGCCTGACAACTGTCATGACCAAATGTAAGATCAAGTGTAATACATTGTAAACTGACACCGCTGTGCCTTTTATCGTGCACTTTGTCATATTGCAGGCCCCCCGTTATTATTTAGTGGTTTCCCCCTCTGTTTCTTTCTCCAACAAGCCAGCCGGCCGGCCGACCGACCCATAATCAAAAGCATTCAATCTAATTAAATAAAATAATTTACTTTAGGCACATCAGATAATACAAAGTAGCAAATGTCTTTTTCGTCATTTCATGTGCCTCAAGACCCAGATTGACTTACCCGCGCATAAACAGGTCTAAAATGTTTTTTTTGCAATCAAACCCTGTTTTACATCTCGCTCTCTTTAGTTACGCTCTGATGCGTTTGTGCTGGGACGAGGATCCCAACAGCAGACCAACCTTCTCTGACCTGGTTTTAATCCTGAGTGACATGGCTGACAATCGGATCAAACACGTGAGTCCAAAGTCCAATCCTAATAAATTATCATCCTCCGATTTTTTTTGGATTGACACTCTACACGTCATCGATGAACCAGCGTTAAAAACACAAACACGTATTCCACAGTTGAAAACTACAGTGGGTAATTACTTACAATAATATGCTAGAAATGTTATCTTTTGCAGACATACATGTCACATCATTATCAGAATATGAGTGTGATTCGACCGGAACTCGATGACGACTGAGGGGGTTTGGAGGAGTGATCGTTTGGATGATTAAATTCTAGATGGTAAGGCCCAACATGGTCTCTGGTAGAGCATCGTCTTTATGATCCAGCTGCTGTTTAATATAAACATTATGCAGAGACTTGGTGCTAATTTAACTTTGTCATTGGGATTTCCAGACTTAGTCCTTGCCAATTTGGGCCGCGTTTTTGAAAATCGGAAAGCAGGTAATAATCAGAATTTACTGGTACATTTGTGTACACAATACGAGTAATAACGCCACACTGATGAACTCAACTGAATTCTAAGTTTTCCACAAGCTTTAAAATAACCACAGATAGGCCTACATGTTCAGATATTATTAAACTTTCATAAGCAAACACTCCGGTCAGGTTCAGTTCATTTGAATTGATCGTACCGTAAGTGCAACGATGAATGAATATGAAAACATCTGATTAAGGTATTTTACGGAGGGGGTTCTGAAGCGGCAGGCAAAGAACGGCATGCCTTCATAGCTCCAAATACCGAACCAACGGCAACTCTTTAGAACGCAGAGAAACAAAATCCAGTTCCAAAGTGGTAGTGCCACCATACTGGAATATTGAAGTACTCGACGCGTTCATGAACATCTATGAAATGTCACATTTGACTGTTTTTAAAAAGAAAGACATTAAGAATGAAATTTCTCCCGAATTTTGTCAATATTTTGAAAAAAAGAATAGCTGTTTAGCTTGATTTAAGTTACAATTAACTGTTTCATTTTCAACTTGTACTGTATCAAGGATAAAAAGAAAAACAAAGAACGTATTACCGACGTATAACCATTGATGAAATTTCGTTTACGAAATTTCGTTTTGGTTAACCATTTATGAAATTACTCATAGTTTGTAATGTAGGGCGGATCGAGAACCTTTTGCAGGTTCGGGTCAGGTCCGATTTTTTTGGTACACATTTTTACCCGAGAAAATGGAAAGCAGAACAGAAAGGTCTTCGTTCCTCTTCGTGTGTAACAATGACGGTTACGCGTAAAAAAAAAAGGAAAAAGGAAAAAGAAAAATTGAAAGAACCCCCGCCCCACAACCATTCGCGTCTGTCCTATTTTTTTTTAAACTCCGGAAACCCTAACACAACAAAACTGATCTTAATTTGTTAATATGTACGTGATTTACGAAATCGGTTCTTGTAAATATTAACAAAATTAATTGCAGAAAATTAACCTCATGTTAGGCTGTCTCTCTGTTGTTTCTTGTAATTTCCTGGTATCGAATGCTAATTTTGTTTTTAAATTGTTATGTATTACATGTATATAGTACTTTGTTTTTAATAATGCAGTGTATATATATTTAGTATTTTCATGTGTGATCAAATATTTTACAAGACTAAAAGCCACTTAAGGGCTACGGGGTACGGTTGCTCTTACTGCCGCCCAAACGGTCCGCCCAGATCTAAATACAGGATAATTTAAACAGAAGATGGAGACATTTTCTGTATTTTCAAACCTTCCAGACCTTCTAATGATGAACAAATGCAAAGTGATACACGCGGACTTTAAATGTAAAATAATACATAACACATGTTGTTGTCTATTTGCCTTTTCTATTAAATTTTGGAAAATGATACTTACAATTACGGCTTATCAATCGATATGTCAAATTAATCTTGATGGCGTCATCACGAACAATGCAATGCAGAGACTACAGCTTTAAGGTCTTCAACAAGTGATTTTTAATTAATTTACCCTATTTTTAGACGAGAGTAAAAAGTATTACATAATTTATTGTTATTGTCAGATCATTATTGTTATAATATTTTGGACACAGACAATGCTTTGAAAGAGTTTTTAAGTTTTGTGTGGATTACGTCATCAAAAAGGATTTGTGAACTATACCTACGTATTAAATTATGCAAGCCTGTGACCGTACCACTTGGGGGGGGGGGGGGGGGGGGGGGGGTAATGAAGTCGGTTGGTTTCCCCTGCCCCTGCGCCCTCAACTTATCCCTCAAAGATACGTGAGCGGAAATCGCCCCTGTAGGTTTTCCGCGTTAGTGTCACAGTCCGGTTTTGTTCGTGCTGTGCCTTTATGAATTTGTCGGCTGAAGTCTTAGGCACATTTTGACTCCAAATTAATAAAAACCGGACGTACTGTTCAAGGCAACATAATATTTTCCGATTCGCTGGCTACTTCAATGACCTGGTACATGTACGCCGTGCAACACAGAATATGTATATAATGTGTAGAGCTACCCATCCTCTCCCCCTTTCAAATCAAATTCCCAGTTTTCGAGTGAATTTTGGGAAACTTGTTTTTAAATAAAAGGGGTAAGGACCGCTTCATAAAATCGACCCATCGACCAATAGCAATGTAAGTGATGTGTAAAAACATGCATGGTAGCCGCCAGCAAGAATTGCAGTCATTTCAAGTTATATATATACCGGGTTGTGTGTTAATGATTCGTATATTCGAGAATATTTGTTGTGACCTTGTCGTTTTAGAAGTTTAGAGAAAGCACTGTATATATACATTTAGTAACAAGATCAGTATTGACTTGTGTTTAAACGTATTTTCCATTAACCGATTACACTTCTTAACTGACTTCTGTCGTAGAGATTTCCGAGCACGACGAATAGATGTATATACACACGCTTAGGCATAGTTTCTAAATTTTATAATAAAATGTACATTTATAAAGCGCGCATATCCATATTAAGGAGCTCAAGGCCGTGCATTATTACCTCTGCTAATCAGGTCCATCAATCATTCCTGAAACCTCAGCTCCCTGGGGAGTATGCAACCCAGGCTGCAACTTAAGCACACTGGGCTAATCAAAATCATAACCACCACTGCCTTCACAGGTACCCATTTACACCTGGGTGGAGAGAAGCAATTCAGGACAAAGTGTCTTGCTTAAGGACACAATCACCATGACCCCGCTGGATTCGAAATCACAATTTGTAGTATCACCCACATTTTGAGTCCAATACACTAGATTACAAGGCTACGGCACTCTACTAAATCCTGTTGGAAAAGCGGATGCGCAGTGCTCACTGAACATGTAGACGAAATGCTTTGTACAAGTAAGTCTTGCCAATTTCCAATGTCTGTGTTTTGTTATGGAATAATCACCTGGTAAATTCGATAATGAAACTCAGATATGATACCTTTGACGCCTTTTCATTAATTTCTTGTTTTAATCGAAACAGTATTGTAATTAGTTGGCATCAGTGGCGCACCCAAGGGGGGGGGGGCGCCACCAACGTCAAAAGAGTCCTAGCCCCCCAACCAACTTTTCACAATTTTTTTCCGGGGCGAACAAAATTCGGGGCGACATTTTTTTTTTTATTTGGAAAATCTTGGGGAAATTTTTTAGCCCCCCCCCCAAGTCCAGTCCTGGGTGCGCCACTGGTTGGCATCGAAATTGCCAGTACGTTACTGTAAATTTTACTGTAGTTTTCAATTTTAACTATCGTAAAATCTAGACAGCGTACTGGCAACTCGGGTGTCGGAAGTGCCAGCATATGTGTATACAATTATGAAGGCAAGAAACATTTTCGAAACTACCAAAGGGGCAGTAAATCCCTCTTCTTTAAAACAAAATAAAACTAAACAAAACAAAACACTTCAAACCCCGGTTCTAATACGTTTCCATTCATTTGTGTTTATTATTATAGGTTTTCCCGGTTAATTTCGCACTTCTGTCATTTAAAATTGCTTAAAAGAAAGTTTAATTTCGTCAAAGAGGGGTCACTCGCCCCAAATGTTGATTCCAATTTCGAAATAACACCACTAGATTACACAAATTACACATGTTTTCCTCGAGACTAAGTGGTCGTATTAAACCGGAGACGTTTTTGTCGACCGCTTTTTATTGGGTCATACAACTTTACCCACTGACACAGAAATCAATTCCTCATTTAAAAATGAATTGAAAACTAAATAAAGGTTAAGAACGTTCCTGCCCGTATATCACAATAAACACGAACTATTAACATTTTACACAGCGCTCCTAATGACTTATCTGAATGATTTGTTAGAGGGCGTTATGTGTAAAACTCCGGCTACAAATATGTACACGCCACATTAAGTTCAAAATTCAATTCAGAAACATAAGTCACTAAACTTTCAAATGGAACGTTAAAACAGTTGCTTATGGATATGGTGGGCAAATACTGAAAAAGATGATTAAATATGAATCAAATAAGATACATTAACTTAGTCTCAAATTAATAAGTTAGCCCTTCTTATATCAATTATTCGTTTCTTTAAAGACAAGTGCGTTAAGTGGTGTCTAATGAAATATAATTTATTATACAAAGGATAGGCCTTATATACAACATTTTATTGTCAAACTACCAACGTTGGAACTTTTTCTTAAATTTTAGTCAGTATAGATTCAACGACTCTGCAAAGCCTTAGTATTCGGCGACACTTTAAACCTGTGCATAACCTGTACATAAGCATTGACTCTGTACATTGACATTTAAGTTAAAAGAAATGAAGTAACATGTATGTAGCCAATTATCAGTATCATATGCCCTACAACCTTTGAAAAATGAGAATAAACAAAGCGACGATTATTTATTTGTTATGACATTAAGGCAAAGAACAAAATGTCAACGGTGTCGTTACGGTCAGGAAAGCACTGGGTAACGAATTCATAAACTCTTGCTTCGTACATAACCCCCTTCAACTTTGGTTTGTTGTTTGTTTGTCTGTGTGTTTTCGATTGGTTTGTTGCTTGATTGTTTGTCCTCGTCCGTCCGTCCGTCCGTCCAACCGTCAATCCGCACTTACGAGACACCACTTGTGGGGTAGGAAACTAGTACAGATGACACATTTGGGGTATTTTCGTACTTGTGGGGTTAGTTTTTGTACTTGGGGGGCTAATTTTTAACAAAGGAAAGACCCCAGAAGTCTCATCCGCTGGAACGTCCGTCTGTCCGTCCGTCTGTCTGTCTTTGTTTGTTCGTCCGTTTGTCTGTATTCTTGTTTTGATTTTAATTATTATTTTTAATCTAATATTTTATCTTTTAATTAAGGGCAGGTTGAACCTTTTGGTTATATGATGTTTTTTCTCCTCAGCCTTGCCTTCTCCACATTTTTTCTCTTCTCATTGTATTCAATCTTATCTATTTGTATTATATATCTTGTTCATTTTTGTTTGTAATTTGTATTTTCTGAATATGGAGTGCAACAACAACAACAACAACAACAGCAGCAGCAGCAGCAGCAGCAGCAGCAGCAGCAGCAGCAGCAGCAACAGCAACAGCAACATCAACAGCAGCAGCAACAGCAGCAGCAGCAGCAACAACAACAACAACAACAACAACAGTGATTGTAATTCTAGTTTCTAACTTAGACTTGAGTTGGCCGAGCATAAACCATGAAATACATGACCATATAAACCGTGGAAATGCAAGATAATGACA
>JAULKO010297929.1:0-14516 GCA_032356045.1 Mediaster aequalis | reverse complement strand
AACTACCCCAACCCTAACTACCCCAACCCTAACTACCCCAACCCTAACTACCCCAACCCTAACTACCCCAACCCTAACTACCCCAACCCTAAGCCCACCAAACTCCCACAGCGGGGTTTTGAGTTTTTGACGGGTTGAGTACCACACATGTTGTATGTCATGTTGGACTTTGTTGGCACAAACGCCCTAGCGTGACGGTGTTGAATTTTGCCTTGAGTGGGGATACGGGTAGTTCAGTGGAGGAAGTTGGCTGGCCTGGCTGGCCTGGCTGGCCTGATGACAGGGGACCAGTGTTGGCTTGGGGGTCAACTGATAAAGGGGGTAGTACGATAATTTGTTTGCCATAGTGCGCATGTCCCAGGACACCAAACTTTGCATACAGTGTCGAAAGTATCCATTCATTAGTGTTGAAAAAGGCAGTTGGATTTTGATGGGTTTAGTACAGTGAGGCTACACCTCTGAAACGTTGCATAGGGCCGTGTGTACCTAGTCCATCAAAATCAAACAGTAGTGTTTTGTTGGAGTTTGACAGGTTCAGGACAGCAGGCAAGTGTAGGTAATTGTTGGCTGATGGACTTTGATGGACTGGCTGCTCCGCCTAGCGCAGAAGCCTATCACAAGATTCTTTCTCTTCAACAGATGATGTGTCCTTTTTTCTTTTTTTTCCTTACCAACAGATTCTGTCCTACCGTTTATCGTCATTCTTATCAACGGCCTGATTGCTCTTCTGATCCTGGTCGGCTGCCTCATCTACTGCAACTTGAAGATCTGGGACCGGTGCACGGGCCACACCCGCCGGGCCCATCTCAGGCGCGCCCAAGACGCAAGCACGCAGGGAGGAACCCGAGCCGGCAACATCCCCATGGAGTACACGGAGGAACCGCCGCCGTACCACACTGTCCAACAAAATCGCGACGTGTACATCACGCAGCGGCCTGAAACCCCGCCTCCCGAGTACAGCGAGGCAATGAAACTTCAGGCGGGGACATGCATCTAACTCAATTTTGGCGTTATCGATTATTTTGGTGGGACTCTACTAATCATTTACAGTTTTGCAAAAATTATTTATTGATTTACTAATCCTAGGTGGATTTTTGGTACTGTTGCCTGTACCAAATAGTAAGGAACATTTTAAAGAGGATGTTGATTGCTGAGGGAAATAGCGTCATTTTGTAGTTTTATGTAGATTAGAATATATACAATAAAACAGGCAATTATTTCTGCCATGAAATAATAACAAAGTTAAATTTGAGAGCTGTTTTTATTAAGTCCCGTCTAGCGCGCTGGTGCCATTTGTCTAAAAGTCATTGCTGGGGGCAGCAGACAAGTATGACGTCATGTTACGGCTTCTTTTGTGTCTAGTGCTAGGTACAAAAGTGGAAGCCGTATGATGTCATATTTTTAAAGTTTTGTTTGCTGCCCCCAGCGACAGCTTTTAGACAAATGGCACCAACGCGCTAGACTGGACATGATGAACACAGCTCTCAAAAGTAACTCTTTTATTATTTCATGGCAGAAGTAATTGCCTGTTTTATTGTAATATACTTTAATCTGCATAAAACTACAAAATGACGCAGATTTCTCTCAGCAATCAGCATCCTCTTGAAGGTTATATGTGTTTATTTTACGAAAGGTGCTAACATGTTTAAGTCAAGAGTTACAAATTTTGTACAGATTTTTGTGCAGTTTTAATGTTGTGTTCTGGGTTAAAGTTACTACTAACTAAAACAGTACATTTAAAAAATAAATTGTGGCAGCGGTGGCATAACTTGTGGGGGGGGGTGCAGGGACGTCGCTAGACCATTTTGAATGTGGGGGGGTGTCATCACAAGAATTGACGATGGACTACGAAGGTTGTGAGCAGTTGCGCATCCAGGATTTGAAATAAACAAATTCTAAATTTTTCCCAAAAAGTCACCTGAAAAATTATCCATGCGGACACCAATTTAACTAATTTGAAGAAGAAAGATGAATGGAGGTGGGGGGGGGGGGGATGTAACGTCTTTTTAAAGTTTTTAAATTTTCTTTTGGGGGGGTTGGAACAAGTTGGACATATTTTTTATGAAACATTTAATATTTATAGATGTTGTCTGAGCTTTTATATATAAAAAACAATCTGATTTGTTGTTAAACTGTTTACACATTTTGAAAAATAAACAAGTTTTGAAAAATTTCCAACGTCAAGGATCCAACAAATTGAGTCTTCATTTGACTATTTTGCATTCACATTGGAATGGACAGAAAATGTCTTCATTCTGATAAATTACCCGAACTTTTAGTTGGACGAAATTCTGGAAAAAAAAAATAGGCTTTGGGGGGGGGGCGGGGGTGCCCTAAAAATTTAATTCTGGGTGAGAGAAAGTATTTCAGGATCTGAATTTCAGAAACTTTCAAATGTTTGTAAAAAGCCTGTAAATAATTTGATAACATTTTGTTGACCTAAAAAAAAGGACCCACCCCAATATATTTATGGCTTATGTTGGGAGCTACTGCCGTCTCCCCAGAATAGATTGTACACGTATCTGGCAAAACACAATGCAAAGAAAGACAAACTACATGAATTTATTTTAAAAATGAATCTCGCCAACACTGCAAATTTTTATTCTCCCACTCACCACCTGAAGGTATATAAAATACATTTTAAATATCATACAACTCTTTAAACTGCAACAGAATCAACAGCAATTTCTCACCCAGAACCAACCGAATAGCCGCATGAAATAATAGTCCTTGACGAACTTCCACTTCCATTTTTAAGGTGACCAGATTTGGTACTATTTGTGCATACATGTAATGTAAATATAAATAAGTTTGTACACTCTTCAACTATGCCTTTTTATAAAATGAACTTAAATGTTAAAACAAATCATTTGGCTCCAGAGATCATTTCTTCCGCTGAATTTACATTTTAACCAACACCGGCAAATTTAGTTTCTATTTATACAATTTCATATGGCCGAGTGCATTGTGATCATAATACGAATATGGAAATTTCTCAAAACATTTAAATGAGACGTCCACGTTTGACTTCTTCCATTTCATTACTTGCACTTTAAACCATAGACTTGGTAAAAATATACGACTTTAAATGAAAATCAAACATCATGTACATGTACAGCTCTGGAAAAAAATGACTGGACCACCAACATTTTTATCACGTCACTCTGTAGGTGTATTTGACCCCAATAAGTATTCAGTTTTTGCAATGGAAATTGGGCAACTCATACTTTTACTTCTAAAAATATGGTGTTGGGACCATATAGCAGTAATACGGGATACACATCAATTGAATATATAACTAACAAATAACGCTGTACCTTAGCAACAACAAATAAGAATGTGCAGACATGCAACAGTCTGTCAGATATCTGTATTTGGTTCCATGGCCTTTACTCTTGATGACGGCATACACTATGAACATCTAACAAAAGAAATTCCATTGTTACTTAGCACTGAATCCATTGTTACTTGTTCACAGTGATAGATGCGCCTCGGCATGCTCTCCATGTTGGTGGTCCAATAATTGTTTCCAGAGTTGTATTTGAATAGGCTTCCCTTCAAACTATAATACAGAGGTAAACTGAAAACAAAGTACGGTAGAACACTGCTGTAACGAACACCACTGTAGACCTTTTTCACCCACGTGGCAAGGCAGCGCTAAATGTAAACAATGCCACCAGGAGTAGACCGCCGTGGAGTGATCGTAGTACATGATTCCATGGGCAAGTTAAACCACGTGCGGTTATTTGAATAAGCACGTCATTACCATCACAATACCACTGGATGTCAAACACGACTTTTGACATCACGTGAAAAAGGTCTATACCGAACATTCAGCTATAACGAACATCCACCTTTGGCTCCCACATGTGTACAATTATGCCGAACACTGCTGAATTCAGACAACTCAGATCAGAAATCACCACAAAACAAAATGTACTATAATTTTCCCAATTAAATTGGCTATACCTTAAAATTTACAATAGGCTTTGCTGAGTGACAGGCTGACATTTATTTCCCCAGAAAGGAAAGCATTCTGTTATGTTGGTAGAAGTTTTGATGGTCATTAGTCAAGTATGGCTGCATCCATACGGACGCCATCTTGGAATCCGAGCATCGGCAGCCAAAAATCATTATGAATGACCGCTGTATCGGACAATCTTTAATGGACCCATGGTGTTCGTTATAGAGGCCTTTTACTGCAATTTACCCGTAACAAGGACTTAAAACTAAACTGCAATACACAAACCCTGAATAATGAATCACAAAATAAAGAAAAAGCATGGTGGTTAATGTTTGCGTTGTACATTGACTTGGTAAATGCATTATTCATTAATGCCTTGGAGTGCACTCGGGTGCATCAACATTTGTTTAATATCGGGTTGTTTAAAACATAGCTGTTACATTGTAGATCGGGTTATCATCTGCCGATATGGAGTGGGAAGAGTGTACATGTACAGACAGGGCATGCCCAAGTTTGGAAGACAATAATGCAGTTTATTTGACAGACACCACCTACGCACGCGTACACATTTGCCAAACTTTGGAATGCGTGTACACGACTGACAGACCAGTGTTGTAGTCGAGACCATCGCAAGACCAAGCAGAAGACCAGTCACAAGACTAGTTACAGGGTGAACAATGACAAAGGAATGCTTTTGTTGCAGTTCATTTGAATAGCTTGTGACTTGAATTCAGACTGGAGGTCTTGTGATGGTCTTAAGACGTCTCGACTACAACACTGTGACAGACATTTATGTGTGCGCCTGTTTGCGCTTACAGATCCGTCTCATAAAAACTGAAGAAAAGTGGTGTGCAAAACTATTTCTTGTCTTTGAAAGGAAGTTTTGATAAAGGCATTTATGAATGGGAATAATAGAGTGATGACAATCTCTACCAGTCAACACTGTAATGACCTCGGTAGGGTTGTGGCTGCAGTTCAACAAACTGTGTGCCACTGGAGTCATTGAATGTAATCACTGCATGTCCATTTTATTCAACGGTGTCTACGAAACTAAATTAATATTTCTGGGCAGTGTGGCCTGAACACTGACAATGCTCTGGCTGAGAATACATCAGTAACGCATTAGTAGATTTGCAAAACCGAAGTGCTTTAACCCCCACCTTCCTGAATCCTCAAATTTTAATATAATTTTGTACACACTGTAGAGAGTTAGGGTTAATACCAGCATTAATCTAGGGGTCGACACACTTTATGTACAACATAAAATGTGGTGTCAATAATACATATACATGTTTGTTAAAAAAAAACTATACTTTGTCGTAACCAGCCTCCAGCCTCTAACAAATAAAAAACTCGACAAAACTGAAGCCAGACTGTAGTACTTGCACATGTACCATTGTTTCTCCATTGCTACTGTTGCTCCAACACCATAGAAATAATTTACGAAAGGCATCCCTTTGTTCAGATGTTCAAAGACTTTGGCATCACAATAAGCACCCATCTCCGAGACAGCATACTGGTAGAAAGATGACCGAGTTCGTTGGCGTGGATTGGGGGATTCACACATTCGTCCCCACCCCTAGGGGGTATGCGGTAAGGGGGTGGGGAGGGGTAACATTATTCGTAGCTCAGGCCCTCCATGCTGTGCTTGATGTCCTCCATGCTCTTGTTGACCTGGGAGGCTAGGTCCTTCATCTCCTGGTCGATTGTCTGAATGACCCATTCCATGGCCTCCCGACCCTGCGAGCGAGGCGGAACGAAAAGTGGTTTATTGCGAGGGAACACGGCCGAGACCATTCCACCAACGTCGGGTATTCTCCGAGCGCCTACTTTCCACACAGGGGTCAATTTCATAGAGCCGCTTTATAACGTACAACATTTGCTGAAGCACAAAAACCTCGCTTTAGTAAAATCAGGTTACCAGCCCAAACTCCATGTGATGCATATTGCTTGTGACTGGTATTTAGCTGTTGGTTGCTTAGCAAGACAATCACGTGGAGTTTTGGCTGCTGGTAACCTGATTTTACTAAGCAATGTTTTTTTGTGCTTAAGCAAATTTTGCGCTTAAGCAGCTCTATGAAATTGGCCCCAGGTCAAGAATCAATCAGTTTGTCCAACAATAGACCGATCCATTAAGCCCCGCCCACTGTGCACATGGGTAATAACATGTGTGTCTCTACAATGCCACCCTGCCTGCTGCAGCCGCTGGTGCCACACGTACACGCACGCATGTCAGACTTTTGTCAGACCTTTTTAACATGTACTCGTGGCTGTGATTGTCAACACGTCAAGGGGCGGGGCTTAATGGATCGGTCTATTGGATTTATGAAGGCCAAAACGCCTTTGACAAAATCTAGCATATACAGCAGTTCAGGAAGCCATTTCAGTGCATACTTTTGCCTAGCAAAATTTCTGTGAGAAATCTTCAGGAAATAATATTGGTCCATAAATAGGAGTAATGAAGTAATATTCATGTGCACTGACCTTAAGACAAAGAACTACACAAATGGTGCAAGTTTTTTTTTTTATTAATTACATATGAAGCCTAGTTTCCATATAGTCGCAATGAACGCCGACAGCATGCAAGACGTCAAGTTGCAGATGCCGGGCGCGAGACGGTTCATGACGGCATTCAATCAAAAAATGAAAACAAAATGCCGTCCAAACCATAAAAGATTCCTCAGTAAAATAGCATTTTTTGTATTATAACTTCTGAAAGCTGATACTTCATTTCGATAGATTTCACTTACGGTAAGCAATTTCATCGACATTTATGGTCTTATTTCTAGTCAAAAGGACAAAATGGGATAAATTGTTGCACCCAAGCAGTGAGGGACATTGTTGAACGCACGGCATGCCAGCACATGTATTTGAATGGGCCTACTCTTATGATTCGATGCCGACAGTTCAATGTTTAACTTTGCCTACTTTCTCCGTCCCTCAGTCCCTGTGCATCAGTCACGACAGACTGTTACTTACTGTTTCCGACAGACTGTTTCCATATGTCGGCGTTGCTGTCGGAGACTCCTTGCAGACACTGTCAGTGATTATAACGGCTATATGGAAACCAGGCTTTATTAAATCATTTGATAAATCTGTGATGAGGCCACCATACGTGCAGCTATCAACTCTACAACTGCATAAAATACAATTTATCAAATAAAGATGAACAACGGGACTTACTGCAGCGGATTTGGACGATATCGTTTTGGCGACCATCGACTCTAGATGACTCCCAAGGCTAAGGCCGTTGACGGTGACTATAGCTTCTTGCGTTAGTAGTGTTCTGTTTGCAAAAACAATTAAGCAGAATCAATTAGTCAGCTAATTAAGCCTCTCTTGAATTGATTGCTCAAGCATCGATCCGTACATGAGTGGAGTGCGGGTGCAAAGTGGTTTGGCACATCAAACTCAAGATGTTGTGGAGAATGACAGATTGTGGGTTTGAGCCCAGCCATGGGAACGTGGTGCTTGTGTCCTTGAGCAAGACACTTTGCCACTAATTGCTTCTCTCCAGCCAGGAGTAAATGGGTACCTGTGAGGGCAGAGCTGGTTGTTGAATTTAGCTCTTTGTGCCGAATAGTAGCATTCGGGCTGTATACTCCCCAAGGATCCGAGATGGTTACGGAAAGCTTTATATGCCCGATGAGCAAGGGTAATAACGTAGCACCTTCAGCACCATGTTGGAAGATATGCTGGCACTGTAAATCCACAGTTTTAAGACTAGAATCTGACATTATACAACCATTAAATGAGATTGATAAAAGTTAGGAGGGCCGGGCATTTTAATTCTAGCAGAATCTTTCTCAAAGGACAAAAGGATTTCTAGCCTTCGAGAAAGATTCTGCTGGGATAAAAATGTCGGGCCCTCCTATTAAACTTTTATCACTTAGATAATTATCAATTAGATATTTCAGGTCATTCCACTCAGCATGCACTTTGCAGCAGTATATTATTATTTCATTATTAAATATGAGAACAGAAACTCATTTGTCAAAGAAATATTTTTTTAAATAGAAACTTTGACTGATGCAACACAAATGCAATATTGCTGTGATTTGATGACTAAAAATACTCATAATCCATAATAAAAATTCGTTAAAATGGAAATAAATCAAAAATAATTTTAGTAACCTAGGTCAAATTTCACAGTTATACTGCTAAGCAAAAAACAGCCGAGAACCAGTCACAAGATATATGCATAACATGACATTTTGGTTGGTACCCTATTGTCAGCCAGTAAAACTTTCTGTGCTTAGCAAATTTGTGTGTTATAGCAACTACAAGAAATTGAGCCCCTGATCATAAATGAATTGTGGTCTCCAAAGCCATTTAAGCTGTCAAACCATTTCTAAAAGATTCATGTTGTACGATTACGTCACTGGTATATTACTGGTATTGTGTAGTTCGGCGCTACTTACGCATTGCTTATGGTTGGATGTGGAGTATAGACAAGCTCTTCGTCAATTGATACATAGCTGTTCAGAGTTATCTAGGAAGAAAACAATAATAATGCATGATTAGAAGAAAACAAATAACAAGTGGTTTATTTTGAGGGTTAAAAATAGATAAAATTGGGTTCAACTTCAAGCCGTTATGTACAATTTCTGATTTTGCTGAAAATAAAGACCAAAGATTTCAACTTGGCTGTAAAAAATTAATAATTTGTGCTGTTTTGTAATGGATTTCTTGTAGAACTTTGTTAATGTCTCGTTAGCACCTGATGGCAATTTTGAGTGGCTGCATTTTCATAGCAATATGCAGAGCTTGTAAGCTTTGGTTATTACAGGAAAATTTGTAGACTTACAATAAATTATGCTGGAAAGCAACTACGTTCCACCAACATTGTGGCGGCATACCGTGCTGTACAGTATTAACCTATGCCAAATTGTCCCATTATGTATTGTACACTTTATTTACAGTGTTGAGAAGAAAAATGGAAAATGAAAGTTTCGGGGGAAAAAGACTGGAATTGAATTTGAGAAAACGGAGGTGTTTGGTCCTTGGAATATAGTTTCATATGGAGTGTTACAGGTTTCACTGAACAATAATGACATCCGGCCATCGTGCATTGAGTAGTATGAGTCACATGTCACAAGAGTGTCATATGTTACATGGTGTCACATCCTGAAGTTCCAGAGTTGGTATAGAAATGAGTGTCTGTTTACCATACCAACCTGACCTGTGACCAATGGTAACAACCATAACATCAATATTGAGGTCTTTAATGCATTAACCCTAACCACCATGAATCCATCAAAATCCATACCCCCGTTTTGGATTCAGGATACCTCCATATTGAACAACTTGGGGGATTTTGATAGATTGAGGATTGTAAGCGTAAGAGAACCTGCAGGATTATGATGGATTCAGGATAGCTCCAAATGGGGGATTTTGATGGATTCAGGATCTCAACAGTCACTCCTTGGTCACATCTATTGATACGTGCAGTATCTACACTGTTGGATTCTGATGGACTCAGGACACCAGCATTTTTTTTTCATTTCAAAACTGATGGATTTTGGCAGATTCAGAATACTTTCTAGTAAAAATACCCAAGGGGTTAGGGTTACAATGAGCACAAACGCAAGTATGCATAAGAACAACTTGAATGTGCATCTCAAGTGCAATTTTTGAGCTTTCCTCAGGTTTGTGCACAAATATAGATTCACCCGATCACTGCATATCGTGAGTTAGTGCACTGGTAATTTATTCCAGCTCTATGCATTAGACACATTTAAACGTCTTTATAGTGAATCTTAAGCTGTAATTTCCTTCCTCATTTTCTACCAAGGGACCCCACTGGAAATAAGTTGAAAGACTTTTGTGGGCTATCCCGGCCGAATGCCACATAAATACTAGTGAAACAAATGCACACAGTTTGAACCCAGTTTTAAACAGGATTATCTCAGGTGACATAGGCATAAATATCTACACAAAATATGCTTAAATTATACTTATTTCACTAGGCCTTAAAAAAACCTCATTTTTTCACATGCCTGAAACGCAATATCATAATTTTGTAAAGTTTAAGTAATACTCACATTTTTAGACTTGAGTCTTAGTACTTTTGCTTGTGCGTCGACTAGTGAGTGTTCACTTGCATAGCATGTTGGATTCAAACCAAGAAACTAGGAGGAAAAGTAAGCAGAGGAAAAGAGTTAATAAAGTTTTGAATAAAACGGAAAAGCAACTGGGTGTCTTTGTGGGTGATCAGTTGGCCATTAGAAGATAGAGACAAGATGATTGAGGACTGCCTACATGTAGTTCCAACAGTGTATGATGGAGATGCATGATAACAATGCGAGACTGGCCCGAGAAAACTGGCTCAGAAAGTGAGAACAATAGACCGATCCATTAAGCCCCGCCCCCTGGGGTTCTGACCAATCACGGCTGTGATTTATGTCCGACATGCGTGCACAAAAGTCCGACATGCACGCAAGCGCGTATGATGCGCGCGGCTGGAACATGCAGTGTGACATTGGAGAGGAGCACGTGTTAATTGCCTACGTGCGCAGTGGGCGGGGCTTACTGGATCGGTCTATTGAAAAGCAAGAGTTTGATACCCCAAGAGTGTACACTACAGACAATACACAGAATGTATAAAAATCTGACTTTGGTAGATAAAAATTGTAGATGGAATTGGCAGTAATGAAAATTTATTGTTACATGTATATGTATGCAATTCATCCCAAGAACTACGTGCCTCCTTCACTATGAAATATTCACTGGTAGTGGTAGGTATACTCTCTGGGAGAGGGGAGGGAGGGGTAGATTAGTTCACGCCCCAAAAATAAATATGGGGACCAGCAGCTAGTAGGGATAGGGTGTTTCTGATTGGCCCTCGTAAGCGCTGTAATAATTTCCAACTTTTCAAAAGTTTATTCCTGTTTTCATTTTCGTAAATGAGTTTGAATCACAGACATTTATTTTGTTTTAATAATGCACGCGGTTTTGGCATGTTTTTGCAGTGGTTGAGAACATCGCAATGCATTGTGGGTGTATCAATATTTAAGAACAATAATGAGGGACCAGGAACCAGTCTGAGGGAGGACACGAGGGAAGGCATCACTCCAAAGATCAGGGGCTAATTTCATAGAGTTGCTTTAGCACAAAACCTCTCTTTATACTAAAATCAGGTTTCCAGCCAAAACTCCATTTGATGTATATTGCTTGTGGCTGGTATTTAGCTGTTGTTTGCTTAGCATGACAGTCACGTGGAGTTTGGCTGATAACCTGATTTTACTAAGCAAGGGTTTTTTTGCTTAAGCAAACTTTTGTGCTTAGGCAGCTCTATGAAACTGGCCCCAGGTGCTAATTTCATAGAGCTGCTTGAGCACGAAAAACCTTGCTTAGTAATATCAGATTACCAGCCAAAACTCCATGTGATGTATGTTGCTCATGAGTCGTGTCTGGTATTTAGCTGTCGTTTGCTTAGCATGACAATAAGCAAGGTTTTTTTGTGATTAAGCAAATTTGTGTGCTTAAGCAGCTCTATGAAATTGGGCCCAGGTAAAAATGCTGTTTCATACTTTACACGAATTTGAGAGCAAAGTGCATCCGTTACGGCGAATGCCACAATAAAATAATCATTGAAGTCATGAAATTCGCTATGCTTTCTACAGTCGTGTGAAGCTTGAACCGGCCTAGACAGTCCAGCAGACGGAATACACCTACCCTAACTGCCCATGCAGGAAGGCCCCATTGGGTTGTGAGTATTCTATGGCTGTACAGCTTTCCCGTCGGTTCGACTCGTCTCTCCACAACGTCCACGCCGACTACGCTGTTGTTCATGGGGTTGGGGTATTTCCTCCACGCAGCCTTGGCGACCGTTTCCCAAGGATGGCTGGAACGTAAAGGTTTTGAAAGAATGTATTACCATCACCATGGTGACAATACGGATGATGAAGTGAGAAATTGTACAAGTTAAGCCGTGTCTGAATTCTTGAAGACGTCTCCGAATTACTTGCCTACTGCCCGACATCACGAATATCAAGCCACAAACGAATTGACTTATCTAGTAGCCGAAAAACATGTCACAAGTTTTCTGTCATAGTGCACCGGAAAGCGTAACTGTCAGCTATGTTTTTGCCACCGTGACAATGCATGCACTGTAGAATGTGCTTGCAAATGTTGGGCGCGATCAGTCGATATGCGCGATCGCGCGATCTTTGTGCGATCGGTCGATTTTATTGCATGCTTTGTCGGTTATTCCGCCACCAGCCAATTGCCTTTCCTTTCTAATTCACGGTTGTGAAAGATTTTTCAAAAAAAGTAAAGTTGAAGATTTCACACAGGATAGATCAATCGCGCAGAGCGATCGGGCGATCATGCAAATTGACTGATCGCGCCCAACACAAATACGAATCTGGCACTAGACACAAAAGGGAGGCCGTAACATGAAGTCATATTTGTTTGCTGCCCCCGTCGACGAATTTTAGACAAATGGCACCAGCGCGCTAGATTGGACTTGATGATGCAGAAATAATTGTCAATTTTATTTTAATATATAGGCCTAGGCCTAGGCCTATACTAATCTGCATAAAGCTACAAAATGACGCAAATTTCTCTCAGCAATCCGCATCCTCTTTCTGACTGATTTAACTTTGCATCAAGTTAACTCTGGCTTGTCTGGACCGAGTTAACCTTGGACATTCCTTCCTCCATGGACCGAGTTGCCATGCCCACCGCGGCCATCGCCATGACCGGGCGGCGCGCGCGCGGCGGACCGGCAATCGGCAGTGTGTATGGAGGAAGGAATATATCATTTTCACAAATTCCACGAAAAATTTACTCACAAACAAATACTTACTGAAAAACATGTTCTGTACTCCAAATTTTCATGATTTTAAAGTAATATAACCACAAATAACGTCTCCACAACGTCCAAATTGTCGTTGAACTGAAGCTGTGCACATGCACTTCTATCTAAACTTGCGTCAGACACCGGTCCGGAACTATGACGTCAAAAATAAGGTAGGTGCATGTATCCGATTGTGCGAGAAACAGGAAGTAGGAGGACAGGGTTCGATCGCTGGAGCTATACGTCAGAGTTTGATTACTCCCCGGTGGCGATCCATATTTCCGCTGTCGTATCGGTCAATGTAGTGCGAATATGCAGACACATGTCAGCATGACATCCGGGGGTTTGTGGGGGCGGGGGGGGGGGATAAAGGGGGATATCGTTAGTCCCATTTGATTATGTGCCACGTGCGGTCGTCCTATCCAACAGCATTAAAGATGTACAGTCTTGTACACAAAATTGAGTCCGAAACCACTTCTATACCATTGGCGTAACTTCGGGGAGGGCGGGGGGGGGGGGGGGGCGCTGGGGCCACCCCCCCCCCCCCCCCCGGTGCTCCCGCTGGAAATTGAAGTTGTGCCAACAAAATAAGCCTATTGTATTTTCTCCCTGAAGAAGTGCCCCTAGAAAAATTGGTGCATTTCCGGGTTCCCCCCCCCCCCCCTACAAATTGGACCTAGTTCCGCCGCCGCTCTATACTGCGGGAACTGAATTATTGCCGGGTCACCAATAATTCGAAATTTGGAAAGCATAATTACTCGATAACTAATCGTTGGTGGCGCAATTTATATCTGTATTGTACTACTCGGAAATACGCCACATAGTGCTGCCGCCGCCAATTCGTGAGACTCAAAAAAATAAAATAAAAAAATCAAACAAATAAAACAAAATCGACAAGCTCGGGGGGGGGGGCGCCACAGTTAATTCATTTTTACTTTACAAATTTCGAATTATTTGCGGCCCGACAATAATAATCAGTTCCCGTATGGCGGATCCTTTTGTGTGGTAGAGACGCGAAAGCAACCCAGAATAAGTAAATATTTTTCTCTTTTTTTAGGAGGGGATGGCGATTCTCACAATAGAAAGAAATTTATTTTTTCCTTACTTAAACTGAGAAATACAATTTGAAAATTCGTTCAGGAACAAATCCAATTTGCTGAAGAGCACGGACAGTACATCTGTAATATATTAAAATGATATTTTGGGAACACCCAAATATTGTTAGTCCCATTCGTAGTGTCATAAAACCCCAAGAGAAAGCATTGAATTCATTTTCATTTCCCCCCCCCCCCCCCCCCAATGTAATGAATGTGTTTGGCCAGTTGGGCGTACATTATTGTAATTCTTCACTTTAACGGTTACCATGCCCGTGCTTTTTGGGTGTGAGTGTGACACACTGAAAAATAAATTTTCAAAGTGACTTGTTAATGTTTTAGTATTATATACGTTATGAGCTTGAGACATTGCACCCCAAACCGGCTCACGGTAAGTAATTGATTAAGGAAGATGCATATCTCGAATTAGGAGAGTCCCGCTCCTAATCTCAACGCAATATTTATTTATACAAATCTTCGTTTCAAAGAGTATTTTCTTCCATTATGAATGTTTTTTTATGATGCTACTTTCAAACCTTAAAAACAAGCTTGAATTTTTCTTGGGGGGGGGGGGGGGGCTGCAGGCACGGCCCCCCGGAGGGTGGGGGCGGGGTGGGGGGGGGGGCGGGGGGGGGGGTTTAACCCCCAAAGGTTT